>JAUMHB010041218.1:0-18615 GCA_032359685.1 Pittosporum tobira
CCATCCCAACAACAAGTCTTGTATATTTGGCTTAGTTTGTTTTCTTCATTTCTCTTGTAATATTTTTTCTATATAGTAAATATTATTTGTTATTATTTAATAGTTAAATATTGGTGGAAATACTCTTATTTCCACAACAGAGGCAACCTTCTACCCAAACAAGACTCCCTAAAATCCTATGTCAAAGTTTAAACTCAATTATGGTTGTCACGAAAAATGTAGTGGTAGGTTGAATATAGATGAATTCTGATGGAGTGACTGGTAAAAAATAAAAACAATTTACTCACTTGAAGACATGCCTAATCGATAGCTAGCACTATTCTTCTCCAGTGTCATTTTGTAAGATACTGTGTCAATGTAAATGGGTCTTTTTTTGCCAAACTTGCAGACATTGAAGATATGAAAGCTGCCAAGGACACCCAAGCTCAGATAAAGATTGAGGTGATATATACTGTATATATCACACACTTATTCATAGTATGTACGTATATGAATACGTGTATACCAGCGAAATCTAGATTTGACCAAAGAGAGAGAGAGAGAGAGAGAGATCTAGAGATCGAGCGGAGAGGTTGCTTTCCTGAAAGTTTGTAAATTAATGATACACACGTGCATGGGTTGATGACGGGAGTAGGATATATAATAGCTTTCAATCTTGATTGGTACATGTTCCATGGGTGCATGCACGAGGGAGCCTACGACTTGGGCTTAGCTGTTTGGTGATGAATAAGGGCTTGTTTTGTTGGTAGAGGTATATGGAACTCATTAAATTGCATTTTACAAATTAAATTAACTTCAAATTTGTATTAAAATTAAACTTAAATTATAAATTTAATTTTTTTTAATTTAACTTATTAAATATAATTTATTGAATTTCATAGTATCTCAATACTGCTGCCACACAAGCCCTAAGAGTAGCCAATCTCCTTGATTTGGCTAGATGCGATTAGGCCAACTTACATGAGTCACCTTCAAGAATTCCACCTATACTCTCTCCTACATTAATTACTTATTATTTTTTGGTTCAATATATATCCTACATTATTTGCGTCATGGGTCATGATAATCGATCTCCTCAACTGATTGGCTACATGTGGACCATGTGGTGTGGCTATGCGTGGATGTTATTAGACTTGAAAAGGACACATTTGTTACATATAATTTAATATATTTGATGTAAGCGAAGATGGAGAGGTGAGAAGTCTTATGAGATGATGAAAGTTATTGTTCACTTATCTCTGGATCAATTTTTTGATTGGCGTTAATGTGTTCCTGTTATTATCGGAAAATAGTTTTGGATGCTGATTGGTAAAAAATTAAATATAATCGATCGGTTATATGGACCATTGATGCGTAATATATTTACTGTTTAATTTATTTATCTAATTTAAGTATGTGTTTATTACCATTGATCCAGCGTGCTTTCCAATTAATATAATATATTTCTATTTTTAATCCTCCAGAAATCGCAGACTTCTCAGTAACCAAAATCATAAGTATATGTGACACAATCTCTTATCAATCTTCTTGTCTCTTAACACAATCTCTATCAACATATCATGAATCTCATCAAAAAAAGACACGTTTGCAGAAAGAAATGGAAGAGTTGGTGTAAGAAATTAAATGAGGAGCTATTGAAGAAAAAAATTGAAAACTTGGCGCGAAGGAATATATATACTGCTTTGACATTGATGTTGATGATGATGATGATGAAGCTCCTTAATTTTTGTCTGGAAGAGAAGCTAGAAGCCATTATCATCACCTTTGACGAGGATGCTGAGAAGAGCGGGTGCCGATGGTGGAGAGGAAGCAGCCGGTGCAGGTTCGCACGGTTGCTGTTGTTTTTCTGATATGCACGCTTCTTTAAAGTTGTATGTTAATTTGGAACTCTTGTAGTTGTTTCTCGTGTAATATTGTGAATATTTTGAGAAGGTTATCTTATTTTATTTTTTTTTATTAAATATAATAATACTATATGTGTTACCGTATATACTAATAGAGTCGACACAAAATGAAGTTATAATTAATTATAATAACATACCCACTTAAGATATAGTCAAATATCTATTAATTACAATTTAATATGTTAGTATGTGCACATTTTGTTAGAGTATTTATTAATATGCATAGCATTACTCTATTGAATATTCCCCCGTTATATAGTATCTTTTAAAAGCTTTTCGTGTTTATGGGCTTGTTTGGTAAGAAAATTTTAAAATTTAACAGTTTGTAGTTTAAATTTAATTTCAAATTTTTATTAAAATTGAATTTAAACTACAAATTTAATTTAATTTTTGACCTTAAATTTAATATGCAAAATATAATTTTTTTATATTTACGTTCATAATCTCGAAACGCACTGTATTCTGGTTAATGAATCAACAATGAACTCTAAACATATACTTTTATTCGATCAAATTACAAAAATTGTTTGGTAATTGATACTAAAAAATTGGTATTGCAATTTTAATATAATATTATCTTCATTCTAAAAAGAATGTTATAAATTATTGTTTTTTTATGTTAAAAGAATATTATTATGCGTACATCAATAAAATTTATGTGACTTATATTTATAAAAAAAAATCGTTTATAAAGGATTATTTGAAGTTTACATTATTTAAAATTTTTTTCTCTTATTAAATGAGAATTTTTTTTTAATTTATAAATTTTTAATAATTATAATATTCTTCTTAAAACGCATAGAGTATAAAATATAAAATCAGTGTTGGCGAGCGCAACTACTGGGCAAGAAGAGGCTACGTCCTAACTTTTGAACCAGATAATCAGAAAAGAGATAGTACCTCAATCATTGAAGCCCGTTGGGCTGTTAACCTTTATCTGAACATTACAGTGGGCCCATCCATGTGATCACATGCTCCTTTGTTTGTTTACATTTAGTTTGTGCACGTGCACTCCCACACCATTTAATCCCGCTCCCGCCTTTCCATGTATCATGCAAAACTCCACGACCATCATAAGAGCGTGCTCTCACCCGCTCAATCGTTGACCTATACAAAATCGACCCCTTTGCTTCAAAATCGCGTACAACTATACAACAAGGAAGGCGCGTTTGAACTTGAATGAGGCGCCAAGAGAAAAAAGTTCAACGCGATGGGCCCGGAAGTTAATAGGACGGGAATTTAGTACTCCATATAACTAAACGAACTATATAACCGTGAATTACGGGGGGCCAACTCCTTCGCGGTACCGGGCTAAGCCCAAAAATTTACTCTCGTGCATGTGGGTATATAAGACTTGATTGGTAGGAGTTTTCTGAATTATTAAATTGTGGTTTAGAGTTTAAATTTAATATTTATTTATTTATTTATTATATTTAAATTTATAATTTTTAAATAATATTTTTAGCACGTGGTAAAGAAACCACCAGTAACGTTACACTAATAAAAATGGCTTGACATATCAGCGTATCATGTGGTTGAGATTTCAACCGTTTATCTGCCTATCTTTCTTCCTAAACAAACAAGAATATTTGGAGGAAAGTGAGCTCAGCAGTTCTATTGTCCATTTACAATACTAATTTTTGATCATTTATTTAGCAGTATTTGAAAAATAATAATGTTATGTGTATTAATAAGTATATTAATAAATTTAGATAAATTGATGTGGTATAATTGGTTATAGTGTCAGGCTTATTTCATGTATTGACAAACATCAATTAATTACAATTTAACACATTACTTGTTAGATCAATTTGTACATATATGTCATGTTACGTTTTGTTTTTATTATGTAAGAAAAAAGAAAGTAATAAAATTTTACATTGAAAAAAGTATTTATGTGAATAATGTTTTATTAACATTAAAATTTTAGTTGAAAATGAAGAGAATATAAAAATAGAAAGTGAATATAATTTATTCATTTTGGAATATGTGAGTTTCAATCATTATATTTCCAACCTTATTTTCAACTTCAATTTTAATGTTAATTAACAATTTCATTCACAACTTTATTTCTATGTAAATTTTATTCTATTTTTTTCCGTATAAAATGAAAACCAAATGCAATAATAATGTATTTATTAATATATGTAGTATTATTCTTTAAAAAATTGCTAAAAAAAATTAGGCAGCAGATGAAAAACTAATTTAACGTTTAAAATTGAATTTAAATAGGAATTAATCTGTCTAAATAATTATTTATGCGGTAGAGAACTATTTAATATCTAGACGAAAATTAATGCAATTTTCTGAACCACGACATTCGGTACATCTACATCTTATTGAGTTAATTAGAGCCACATCCCACATGCATCCACATCAAAAAATGCTGGGTTTTCATAACATGAAAGGGGCCTTTTAGGTAATTTCTCTTCCCTCCTGCGAATCAAAACCCTTGTCGTAGTAGTATTGTAGGAGTAACATTTTCAACATCCTCTTCTCTTGGGCTGGTTGTGGGCCAGGGTCGCCCATGTGAGTGCATGTGATATGTCTTTCTCCCCATAGCCAGCCCCACCACCTCCTCCCCCTCCTTCCAGCAAATAAAGAAGCTTTCTCCCACATTCTCCTCCTTCACATTCCTCTCTTTCTGCTCAACCGCTTGTCTTCTCTTCTGCTCATCGAATTTTACTTTCTTGGATCCCTAGAAACTAAATCTCTCTGCAAACCATCCCTTGTCTTTACTAGATCATAGTTTCAAGGTACGTTATAGTATTCTCTCTGTCTCTGTCTCTATAAATATATATGTAGACGCTGATCGATGCTCACATAAATTTACGACCAAAAAATTTATGAAGTGAACAAGATCTATGCTCGTTTTCATATATTTTGCATGTTTTTGTTGTCCCCTGCATATATTTTTGTGTTTGTGTGTGTGTGTATTGTCGAAGCCCTACGTACTAATTAAATGTCGTTTTCACTCTTTTCTATCCGCAGGATGCGCGGTCCAAACCAACTGAAGCGAGAATTTCTAAGGAGATGGGTAAAGGGTCTCCAAATTTACTGTCATTCAAACAAGCAAATGAGCTTCCTCGAGAGAAAAAGGGCAATTAAGCTTTCTGCAGATGTAGCCATGGCTTCCACAAGAACTGACACAACTTCTTGGGGCCGTGCCCTAATTGCCGAAGCATCAAAAGATGATACTACTAAAGTTCTACTGGATCACGTGCTGGGCCGCGAGAATAATACTAACGTCATCAGCCCGATAAAGAAAGGCAATTCGGCCGTGTGCAAAAACAAGAAAATTAGAAGCAATAAAATCTTGAGAAAGAGTTGGGCCGTTAATAGGGTAAGGAAAATGGAAGATGGAAAAGTTAGGGCTACTTCCATAGCCAAGAAAATGGTGAGAAAAAGAACCCAAATGCTGAAAAGTTTGGTACCCGGAGGAAATTCGATGGATGATGTGGTTATTATAAAAGAAGCCCTTGATTATATCATTTCACTTCGAGTTCAAGTTGATGTAATGCGGCAGATGGCTAGGATTGCCGAGCTTGTGAATCACGATCATGAGGTTGACACTACTTGATTTCTTGATTTGCTAGTTCTTAATATTAATTAATAATTTTGCTTTCCCTTTCATAAGCTACTTATGAGTAGAGATATATAGCAAGGAGAAAAGAAGTTGGTGTAATATGGATGTACAGAAGATCTATAGATGAGCCATATCAAATTAATCAATCTTGAGTTTTTATTTCCACCTTCTACTCTTTGCTGTTGTTAGTTCATACTTATCCCTCCTTGACTTTTATTTTATTCTCTTTTTACTTTGCGTTTCTTTCATTGAGCATCACTTGAAGTATGCATCTACCTATCTATCTATGGGAAGAGATTTATAGCTATGGATGGCTTCATAGAGTATGTAGCTAACAAATCACAACCGTTTATAAAAAAATTAGACAAATGAGATCAAATTTTTCCGACTAGTGATCATTCCCTTATAGGGTTTTGTACTACCTGTGCCACTCTCTGAATCCAAATATTTTATCACACTATCGGTAACATCCTATATGTTTATATCTCAAAAATTATTGTCCTATAATATTTATCTTCTTATTATTGAGAATTATTAAAATTAATTTGAATGAAAATAATAACTATAGAGTGCAACAGAGAATGAGACACGAGACTCAACAAATATTTGAAATAACCACTCTATCCTTGAGAATGAGTTAAAAAATAAATTAAAAATCTTTGTCATCCAATCTTATTATATGGACGGGTAGCGATCTATTGGCTACATAATTTCGTATCCAACGTTGTCCATGTACACTTAAGAATTGAAATTGATATTTACACTTCAAATTTTCATAATTGGACTCCACAGTACAGATCAATATTTGCATCATATAATCTTGCAGTTCAATGTAAGTAGTAAAAATCGAGTGCGAATATCACCCTTCCTACATAAGAATGTTGAAAATCATTGGCTTTTTCCAGAGACAGGAAGGAAAAGAAACAGACATGACTCGATATAAACATTGAACAGAATCGCAAAACTGCAAAAAATGATCACATCAACTTTGAATATCAGTAGGCCATAACTTGTATGCAATCCAATGCTTATTCATTTGGTTGCATGTGCCATGTTTTGACATTTGTTTGTGAGTGAATGTGTCCAAGTTTGTGTATGCGTTTTTCCGGTAATTCTGTTTATCTGTTCGTGTATGAGAGAGACGATAGTTTCTGCATCTTTGAATTCAATCCAACGTACTGTTTAGCCAAATAAAAGAAGTCCAACATACTGGTGCTGTCTTCTTTTCTAATTTTAGTTATGGAAGTTGTGATGGGTTATGCATTATTGAGACATTAAAGCAGCGGTCTAAAAATCAATAAACGGATAGATAAATAGTAATCTACGCCAAATTGATCTAAGTGACAAAATACCTAAACGAATAGTAATCGGGTCTAAGCACTGCATGAAAGAGCAGAAAAGTTGATTTTCCGTGTGTTTGGTGTAATGAGAAAATTCAAGTCCCACCATTAATTGTTTTCCCACATGGAAGACCTTTCCGCAAATTTCATCCTACATTTATAACAAGAATTTTGACGAGAATGTTTTTCAATTGTTATGTTAGTGGTCTTATTTTTTATTTTATTTTTTTTCACTTGTTATGTCAATCAAACACTTACAAAAAAGTAACACTCATTATTTATGTTTTCCTCTACTTTTTCCTTTTAATTTTCCCGAGACTTTGTTCAAGATTCCCGACATGAAAGTGTTGAATAACTGTTACTCACTCCGTCTTATAAAAATTATAAGATATTTTTTTTTAGTGTCTCATAAAAATTATAATTTTTTTTAAAAAAAATTAACAATATAAATTATCTAAATTATTCTTACTTTATCAAATATGCTACACAACTTCAATCATTATTCACTTATTTAAAACTATAATATCAATACTATATCCCACCATTTCAATTATTATTCCCTATTTTTAAAATTATAATATTACTACTTCAATCACTATTCTTTTTCTAAAATTATAATATCAAATAAATTTCTTAAATTTTGTAAAAAGTTATTCTTTTTCTAAAATTATAATATCAAATAAATTTCTTAAATTTTGTAAAAAGTGAGAATGTTACGATATAAATGGAACCACCAGAGAGTAAAAGTTATGGGTTCATCCAAAAATCAAAGTCAGATTGACGAATAAATGAAAGATTACTGTAGAAGGCTACAACACAGCAGCCTTTTCAAGATTATCCATAATTGTGAACATATATGTATATATGGTTCAACCAATGGAACAAAGAGCAAATTCCAGCAAATTGAAGAACTAAACTGTTCCAAATCTTAAGAAACATATGAATGAATTGCAATAGAAGGCCAAAAAATAGCTCTTAGAAGCCAAAATTCTTCAATATTCACTGAGACAAATGAAATGGGGTATAATTTTACAAAGGATCATCTTGGGATAACAGAACACTCCTTACTAAATGTCGTCAGCTTTGACATAAAATTGCTAACGCTAGACTAAAAGATCAACCTCTTAATCTCGACTTGCAGACCACTCTAAATAAATAGTTAAATAAAAAATTAATTTTTTTAACGAAAATATACATATACTTCACACTTGTTTGATCAAAAGAAAGTGAGCCTTAGAAGTCCATCAAAGCTAAAAGTCACTGGCCCTTCAAAGCATACACAACCACAGATGCTTGCAGATCTCTGTCCACCTTGAAATGAGCATGAAAGAACCTTCTTCTCTGTCAAACCATAAAACATGGAGTATTTACATCCAAAATTTGAAGAACAAAATGTCTATCAGTCATGGCATCTAAAGTAAAAAGATAAGAGAAGCGTAGAGCAAACCTCTTGGAAAGAATGCAAGACTAGAAAACCCCTCAATAGTTTTTCTTGAGAATCAAATAGTATAATGTGACTTGGTAAAGACCAATTTTTCGCAAATTCTGAAGCAAAACCAGCAGGGTCCATCATGAATCGATCAGAATCATCAGGAATTCTTCTCGTCTCACTGCTCAACAATAAAATAATTATAAAGAATAAAAAGATGAAAAATATTTTGAGAAACAAAAAAAGGCTCCATAGTTAGACCTGTAAACTATTTTATACCTTGGCGAACAGTCCAAGAACCGCATAGGAAGATTCTGATGCAGGGTTGAGTAGTAAGGTGTAGCATGGCAGGGTGTCAGGAAAAGTACATTTTTCACTTTCCCAGTGGTAGCCTCCCTTGAAAGATAGTTCATCACGTCTTCAGCTCCTCTCTGTCCAACGTATTGCAGGTAAAAATCAATCAAGTTATAAACCAAGGGAAACAATGATTTATATAAAAGGAAACCTTGTAGTCCCTACACTACCAGAAAATAATTATTTAAAAAAAAAGAAAATTTAAGCAGTTTTGTCATGCCAGTGTCATAGAAAATGATGTACCTGATGAACCATACTCATATAAACAGCCACTGGAAGGTTGGTAACAAGCAGGAAAAAGATGGCCAGTCGAGATTTTGAGAAGTATTTACTTGGAGACTTTTTTCTTTTCAAGCTCGAAAAATCACGCCTGCTAATTACAGCTAACGAGTACCCAGAAAACATCAAAGCTACTGGAAGTACAGGGAGGACAAACCTGTTACTCAAGAGTCTAATTAGAGTGCAAGTATACCTCAAGAATCAAATTAACAGGACAAAATTGTAATTTCATAGGAGGTACCTGAATTCTTTGTGACCTAGTACACTATAAAGCCCTAAAACCCATGCAATAAGTCCAGACAGCTTCCATTGCTTAGACAGGATAATGCCATATACTGAGAATGGAAGGAAAGTTAAGAGCATGACTGGAAATCCCTGAGTGAAGTACCAGTGCCATGCGTGCGTTCCATAATAGTCTCCGCCAGAGGAAAGAAAATTGAACTTCAGAAAGTTAAGAGGCACCAAAACCCAAGACCCGTACATCAAACGATCCAACAAACATGTAAGCCCAAGCACCAAGCTCCTGATAACATGAATTCAAACAAGGTATGTAAACGAAGACCATCCACGAGTAAAAGCAGTAGACTAATCTAAAAAATACTGATTTAGTTATGGAATTTTACCCACCCAATGGGGGCAGCCTCAAGGAAAATGAACTTTAATTTATCTCGTGTCAAAAACAGCTCTAGAAGGCCAACATAAACCCATGTTATAGCACTTGTTGGTCGAATGGCACATGCTACTGCTGCCGCAGTCAATCCCCACTTTCTTGGAACCAAGGGACTTCTGCTGGAAGACAGTCTCATAGAGGGCCAGTAGTATAGGCCCACAAGTGTAAGAACAGTCTCCAAACTGTTTGATAAAGTACGTGTGGTACAATAAAACATAAACCAGTTTGTCATCAGTGCAAAGAGCTTAAATAAAGTTAAGTACACCATTTATCACATATAATAATAAGATGAAAAGGGAAAAATTAAATAGAAACTTTGACTTATAATCTGTATAACTAAAGCTTGAAACGAGAAGATAGGATACAGTCCACGGTGACACGTTGTCACCAAATAAGACTTGAGAGAATTTGTACAAGTATAGATCACCAAAAGCAGAAAGTACAGACTGCAGCATCCGTGGAGCTTTGCTCTGAGAAAGGTATAACAATTAGAAAACTAATGGAGAAAAGGAATATATATATGAGAAAAGGGAATATGTGTCTTAGATACAAGTTTATGTGTGTCTTAGCTCAAAACGACATAGTTTTAATTAAAAACATTGAAAACCTCCTTTAAAATCTTTACCAAATTTGTGGAATAAAAAACAAAATTTTCCTTTTCTCTCCATATCTTTTCATTCATCTTGGATGAATATGAACAACTTTTGTCCCAATAGCTATGCATCCATTGATAAATCTTATCAAAAATAAAAAACAATTAAGAACGAGGTGGGATCACTGATCAATATAAAGAAACAGAAAGGAGAGATGCATACAGGACTCCATATCCACCATCCTTAGATCTCCGCTATATCCAAGATCCCTTCTTCATGCATTTTTTTTTTTTGGAATTAATTTTCGATAATGAAACCTAACAAATTGGATCAATGGATGCATAGCTATTGGAACAAAAGTTGTTTATATTTATCCCAGATGTATGAAAAGATATGGTTCACAAATCTTGTAAAGGAACTATTGCTTTTTATTCCACAAATCTGGTAGAGATTTTTAAGGAAGTTGTCAACTTTTTTTATTAAAACTACGTCGTTTTGAGCCAAGACATACATAAGCTTGTGTGTGTCTAAGACATATATTCCCTTTTCCCTATATATGTGTGTGTGCCGTGATAATACAGCTGTAATTCTCCAAGCAAGTTTCAGTAGTGACAGTTTGTAATTTCACCACTCATTGATCAAAAGTACATCTTTTTTGGCTATTTATATCATACATCAACAACTCCTTGCAGGTAAAATATTCTCATTTAATCCATAGTATATAATCAAAGAGGATGACTCCAGAACCACAAATGCATGATAGTAGATTTACCATGAATAATGGAGTATCGAGATGTAAGAATGCAAAAACTTTATATAGAAGGGCAAACAGCATTGGATGCAGGTAACTCCGAATCCGCTTTCTCCACTCCCATGTTAAATGTCCATATCTGTCATTTTACCAACAATAAAAGTAGAATACGTCGGCATTTGCAAAGATGTAGAGCGAGAGGGAAGTAACAGACATCAAAGGAACTTGAGATCGAATTTGGTGTACCCGAAAGCAATGTGATGTGCAACTTCTAAGGCTTGCCAGTGTTCATCTGGGTTAAAGTACGTTTGCACGAGTAAGGAGTTAAGCATGCGCATAGCCAAACAGAGTGCAAAAACCCTCTTTGAGGAAGAAAGGAGAATGGGGTTTGAGGTTCTCTTTTCTTCTCCTCTGAAAGAACTAGAATTTTCAGTTGCATCTCTGTCTGCCACTTTAACATCGCCCTTTCTGCGACTCATCATTGACTGCTAACTGGGGAACCACCAAAACAAAGAACTAAATGTCGTAAAATCATCCACTTATATTTTAGTCAGATTGCCCAGTATGATTTACAGAGGCACCTAACATAGTGTAAGAGGAAATCCCACTAATCCTCGGTGCCCTTGGTTGACACGATGGGTTACCAAGCGTTGGGATGCAAGTTATGGATTCATTCCTAGAGTTCCCATGTGCATATACTTGGGCTCTACTTCTTTCAGGTTCCGTTTCGAACTCGGAAAACTTGAGGAAGAATGAAGGAAAAGGAAAAGAAAATGAAATCTAAAAACTTATTAAAGCTTTTTGAAACATAAATTGTACTGCAATTTTTAACATTCTTCTTGGTTTTAAATTTCTTAAGAGTATAGTTATTTTAATTTATGTTAGTTAAGATGACATTTTTCATTTTTCTCATAATTTTAGTTTTCCTTTCTTTTCCAGCATATTTTCCAAGTTCCAAACAGGAAGTCAAGAAAAAACTTCACATAAATTTTTTTCTAGATTTTCAGATGTTTGGTGTTATCATGAAACAGTGGTCAGTGAAAACAGGATTATGTCAATGCACATGTAACTTCAATTTTCAAAATAATGCTAAAAGTCTTCAACTTCGTAAGTTGTTTCCTCAAAAGAGCGTTCCTTGAAAACAAACGGAGCATTAACCTTGTGAAAATGTACTACTGGAACTTTATTGACACTTTACATCAAATAGTTACAAATAATTTAAAATAACTGGACGAGTTCAAAGAAGCTGACTGGAAAATTATCTCTACTCAGTAAAAAATAGTGAGTCAACTAACTCGTGTACTTTCAAACTCAAAATGACTAATGAGTCAACTCGTTAGACGTGGAAGAGTTGGAAAACTATGGTTTAGGGATTGATTCAAAATGGAACGATCCTCCTTCACTAGGAGTATCATCGCTAGAACCTACCTTTAAGTTTCACACACATGAACATATAAAATCAGCTAAAAATAAATACTAATAGCGATGATCACTACTGAATCAAAGGATAATTCATATACAATATCAAGTTGCAGGGTATAAAGCATTTTAATACCCATTTTATAGTTAATCAAATCAAATCAAATCCTATCCTACACAAGATTCACTGGCTTACAAAAAAAAGCACGACCAAACAAACAGAACATAAATTACATAAATGACCAAGATTTTTCATTTGCAGTAGCACTATGAAAATAATTTCGCTTAAAGATACACTGAAAGAAAAGAATTAGAAGCCTACTTGATTTAGCGGGGGTTCATCAATGGCGGTGTACACGGCCCGTAAATTTGATGCCCGGATCTCGTTAATAGGATGGGCGACCCCCTATTTCTTTGGTTTCAAACGACGACGACTGGAACAGCTCAAGAACTTGTGAAAAAAGAAATTTTGAATTCTATCAAAAGAAATCTCTTTTATTTTTGGTGAAATATCAAAAATAATCAGCGTTAATCTTTAGCAAGGCAAAGCTTGGCTGGGCTTCCTTATTCGCTCAGCCGGAGACCTTACTGCCCTATTTACTGATTTGGGTTCATAAAGTTGCTGTGGTCATCTGTTTAGCTAATTATTACTCTTCGTAGGCTGTAACAATAAAAGCAGTAGTTAGTAATTATCACAATTATTAATTTAAATAAAGTATATAATCTACTTATATTGTACTCCGTATTAAATTAAAATTAAAAAATGCTGAAATTTTATATAAATTATAATTTTAGAAATTTCAACTTATTTATATATTTTATTAACACCTAACTACACAAAAACTTTTATAATTAGTTAAATATAATATTGTTTTAGAAGGAACTAATTTTCGTGAACATAATTTCATTTAATATTTTTATTTTCTCATTTATACTACCTATTACTATATATATTATCAAGAAAAATATTTTTAAAATCAGTTATTAAAGTAATTTATAGTCAAATTTGGTTATAATATGTCACGTGTTCTCTTTTTCCTGCTTATACATTTATACATATACTATAGAATTACCAAACCTATAATAAGTTATTAAACTCGACATGAATTTAATAATTATGTTATTTAATAAAATTGTTCATAAAAATAATAAGAAGAACATCATCTAATTAAACCAATTGTTCCAAATAATCTAAGAGTCAAAATAGGAAAATATCTTCATTCATATATCAATTATCAAACAGTTTCCTTTCTTGATAGAACATCTATATTAATCAGTCATTCAATTATACTTAATTATTTAAACCTTTTCATTCAATTTCATCAAACAACCATTAAGTCTTATGTACTAGCTGTCCGTTGCTTTGTGTTCGTGACGGAGTAAAGTATTTTTATAAAGTGTTTTTAAAAAAATAAAAGAATATGATTAAATAATTAAAAAATATTATTTATAAAACTAAATATAAGTAATCACCGAATGATATCAGTCAATCGCTCCACTAAATCACCGAATATAGATGTGTTGTTTTGACTTTTTAAAACTTAAATCATTTGAAATAAAGTTTATATTTTCTCCCATTGAGGAAAAAAAAATTATATTTTATTTAAAAAGTTAAAATAAAAATCTTTTTGTAAGATAAAAAAGATGTTTTAAATTTTGTTTCTGGGGAATATTTCAAAGAGCCCATATCTCATTGTCAGCCAAAAATGAACATTAATAGACGAGCAAGGCTATTGACGTCTCACATTTGCATTAACACGTGCTACTTCCCCATTTTCACTATTTCAATATGTTGGTCACGCGTCCTTTTTATGCACCTCAACCCGAACGATAACATATACTTCTGACAAGTCTTTTGGTACAATTTATTATAAAGTAATTTATAATTTATTAATTAATTATAATTTTTTAAATTAAAAAAATATTTATTAATTAAAATTTTTAAATAAATTAATATTAATATTATATTTAATTTATAGAAAATTTTAAATTATTTTTTAAAATAATTTTTTTTTAAATTAACTTTTAAAAAAAAAATTATAATTATTAATAATCAATAAAACCAAACAAAGCCTATATCGGATTTGAAGAGTGATTAACTTCGTGATCTCAAATGTTTCGCAAATTTGTAATCTCAAATATAATGCACTGTAATATTAATACCGTACAATCCTTTAATGTATTTGGAAACTACCGGGGATCCCAAACATGGGATCTCTAGCATTGAATTAAGATCCTTGAAAGCACCGTGCATAAGAATTACAAATAGTTCGTAAATTTTCTACTGGAATACGTAGGAAGTACAAATATGGTCAACAATTTACAAACAATTTACAGACAATTACATCCTTCGATCCAATTGGTACTGTTGTGAGACGGCAGCAGCGCTACAAGTCGTACTTTTTAGAAAGGCCGGACCATAAAATAATTCTCCTAGGCCGATCTAGAAACCTGGCTTGCCACGCCGGTTCATCATTCTCATAAACGAAACCACTTTTTATGTACAAATTCTTTGCTGGCTCGTTGTCAACAGCTACGTGCACATATAAGTCACTTATTCCTGAAAATGTCCAGTGTAATACATAAGTTGCAGAAATCAAACTAATTAAATTAAAACACTATGAAAATCTAAAAACATCATCAACTGTGTGTATCTATCATTTCTTAAGGCTGTTACTTAGAAGCACCAAAATAACTATTTTTTAATATTAATTTTGAATGCCAGCTTAAAATTAAAAAATATAATAAAGACGGCAGGCGAACTTTCAATTTTTTCTTTTCTTTTCTTTTCTTCTTTTTTTTTTTCATTTAATAAATAGGATCAATGCATGTGTAAAACTTATTACCCCAATCTTCAGCAACAATCTTCGAGTGTGCAACAAGTGAGTAACCCAAACCATTTCTATAGAGTTCCTTGGCAACACATACATTACTTAGGTATGCCCTTGCAAAATCAGCACCGATTCCCTGTTACAATTCAATTATGCAATAAAAGTAGTCTTTAAGAAGAAACTGAAGACGTAAACTAAAAAAAGTTGAATTGGTAATGAAAGTAATAGCAGCCAAACCATCATGTTGTCGAGTGAATTCTAAGTTTCCTAGACAACAAAAATCTGAAATATTAGCCCAGAATTACTAGAAAACTAGCCAAGAGATCAAATTATACCATAGGTTTCATTCCAGTTATTTCATCTGGAAGCCTAACACACTGGTTAAGATCCAGAGTCCCAACTACTACTCGATCTTCTCCATTGTTTGTAAACTGCAAGAGATTAAACATAAGAGGTCGGATACTTGCAACATACTGTGATGAAGGAATCATATAAAAACAACTCCATCGTATATACATATCAACTACCAAAACACACGTATAACGGTTTAAATACTGCATGATATCCATCGATGTGGATTTAAAAAAGAAATAAGAGAACTAGATATTACCTTACATGCCATGCATAGATCATCCGAAATACTTGAGATTTGAGAGAGAGGAAGTGTAGCATTGATGCAAGAAACCCTTTTGAAACCTAACCTTTTCCCAGCAACGCGTTCCTTCAGTGCTTCAAACTCACGTTCGGCCAGGTACCTTTTATGATCCTAATAGAACTTGACAAAGAGGAAATACCATCACTATCATATTACAAAAGTCAAACGACTGTTCATATATACCATGTAGAAAAGTATCAACTGTGTATATCACCAACAAAGTGGGGAGAGAGAGAAACTCGCATACTTGCTTAGAATAAAAACAATAAACAATATAGCAACCAATCAAAACAATTATGTCAACGTATATCAAACATAACCTAATAGGTAGAAAGTGTTATCCCAATTGGCTATCTTAAAAGGGAAGGAAAAGAAAGGAAAAGGCAAGAAAGTTGTAGTTTTCTATCTAAATCCAATGTTTGTGAGTTTGAAACAAGAGAGAAAAGAATATAAATTGACAGAAAATTAGACCAACTTTTCATGCTAAATTTTCTAGCCAAAGTTGGCATGATTCCAATAGAAAAGAAAAGAAAACTACCAAAACTTTTAGAGTTCCCATATTAGCCTCTTTCAG
Source organism: Pittosporum tobira (assembly GCA_032359685.1). Lineage (NCBI taxonomy): Eukaryota > Viridiplantae > Streptophyta > Magnoliopsida > Apiales > Pittosporaceae > Pittosporum > Pittosporum tobira. The sequence goes on from JAUMHB010041218.1 coordinate 16,386, forward strand.
AATTCCCACTAGTTGACCAAACAAAAAAATAATATATAGTAATTGAGGTTAAAATGGTAATTTAAATATTTTCTTTTCTTTTCTTTTCTTTGTAACTCACAAACACAAGAAAATAATTTATTACGTTTTTTGTTACAAACTCACAAACACAAAAAAGTTAAAACATACAAGTTTTCTATTCTTTTCTTTTCTGTTCCAAGTTAAACTTCCTATTCATTTCTTTTCTGTCAAAATTCACAAACGGAGCGTAAATGTCATGCCACAAAATTGGTTTGTACTAGTTCTTTCTTTATATGACAATCTTACTTTTTAGAATTTCCAAAATGTAATGTCAAAGTTTTGCTATTTATAGATAAATATGTTTCAGTACCCTTGTAGTCTTAAATCTTAATGTATAAGCACAAACAAAATAAAAACAAAAGAAGTGCAGAGAATCATTTGCTTTCAAGTCGTCTACGTGCAAAACGAAAACTCAAGAAGTAACCATCATATTTTATTTATTTCATTCTATTTTATTTTATGCATTTGTTGTTTATGTATCTTCGTGCTTTTATTTATTTATTTATTTATTTTACATTCAACTCAATTCAGCTACGGCTTTTTTGAAACCTGTTGCCCATAATTCAAGTATGCCCTAGATATGCTAAAAGTCTAAAACACATAATTTTCTATTATTTCATGCTGTGGCATCTCCCAGAAACAAGAGCTTGAGAACATTACTAATGAAGGAAGATCCTTATTTGCAAGCTGAAAGAAAGGGCATGAAATATGCTTAGGAAAATCCCTAATGCATTCAAGATCACCGTCAACATGGCCATAAAGAAAGTAACTTATTGTTCTTCTGGGCCTGTGAATACTATCAAATCAACACTTACATTTATAAGGGGAATCTTGGATTGGCCAGCAACAGACAACTGGTTCGAGATAACAGGGGAGTTTGGAAATGCAGATTCATAAACAACAGGAGAACAAGAAGCCTGGTAGCAGATATAGTTCATCAATAAAAAGGCTATACTTGGCAAGGAATAAAAGGGCTGCAAAGACTTGTACAGGCATTAGACACAGACTCAACCAGTTCACCTTCTCCATGGGGATATTGAAGTAATATGTCATTTCATGGAGCCTCAGTTGGAATTTGGTTTTATTTGTCAAGGACCAGGGGTGTTAAACAAGACGAGCCTTGGCAAAAAAAAACAGAGTTCAGCTCGTTTAAAACTCGGCTCGAGCTCGATAAAAAATATAATGTTAAATTTCCAAATTGTTAATTAAAAGCTAGGCTCAGCTCGTTAAATGTTCGTTTAGTTAAACGAACCGAACTCAAAAAGAAAGCTCATTTACCTTAACAACTCGGATCGTTTACACTTTAGCAAGGACTAAGGAGAATAAAGCATATTTACTCCTCTGACCTTTTCAGAGTCAATTTGTTAAATCTTTAAAATTTAAAATTGATGTGTAAAAAGTTTAGAAATAACAAATTTTTAAAAAGTAATTTTGTTTCTAGAAAGTTTGCAACATTTGAAAGACTAAAATAAGAATAATTCATGTTAATTTCCAGGAGTTTGCAAATTGACTTTTCAAAAGCCAAATTTGGGTTTTTTCTATAGCTGGAGTATTGAAACCAAAATAAACTCAATGACTAACCCTAGCAGTGTTACAAACTGATTAGCCGGTACTTAAGACAGTAGTCGCAAACTTGCAACTTGCAACATACTTATATTCAGTATTTAACGAGTAAAATTTGAAGTGAGAAAAGTCAACTCACTTCGATGCCAAAAGTCGGAGGGAAATCGTAGAAAGATCGAACACGAAGAAGTGAAGCGGCCCAAAGCTCGGCCTCGGAGACTGCGTCGGCAACATGGAGGGCAGATTTATCGATTGTCAGCGCTTGAAGCTGCCGCGAAGCGACTATAGACGGAGGTCGGCGAAGATGATACCGGTGGTGTAGAGCGAGGGAAGAGCCGGTGAATTTTTTTAATCTGGAGTCGAGTGAAGTGGGGATAGAGAATGGCAGAGGTGAACAACCATGGACCGCCATTGCTTTATCCTCCCTCTCTGCTCTCTCCAAGTTGCTTTTTAACTTCTCATTTATACTCTCCAATCTCCTTTATCACTTTTTCTATTTTTATGAATTATGACGTGTGTCGGTATGTGTCAAAGTTTGCGACTAATTAACGAGTATAATACTCTCCGACATGACAAAAAATATTTTAAAATTTTGGACACAATAAAT
>JAUMHB010041229.1:0-18604 GCA_032359685.1 Pittosporum tobira
CTAACTTTAACGTTGACATTCTTTTTGTCGGAAACCCCAAAATATCATATAAAGATAAATAATGTTAAAAAATATTGAATTCTTACAAAACTAGTCCTCGGTAACGGCACCGAAAACTTGATGTGTTAAAAATACTACAAGTACATAGTGTTTAATTGTAAACCTTGGCAAGTATATGTCAATCCCATAAAGACTAATTTAATTTTAATATTTTTTTAAAATTATTTTCATGTAAATTAAAAATAATGATTTGTAGAGGTCATTAATTTAGACTACATGATATAAAAAAAATATTATACTAAAAATGGATAAAACTATTTATGACAAAATAATATAGGATTTAGAATCCGCTAAGAAACAAATAATAATTTAATTTCCTCTTCTCATTTTATCAATCAAATTATATACCACTGATAAGTATATATAATTTGAAAAAATAAATAAAAATAAATAATGATTTCTTTTCTTTTAAGATAGTGATTTTTGTATTAACTGGACAAACATGAGTTATGAAAAATTCATGATTAACAATATTCCATTAAAACCTCTTTGTTAAATAAATCATTAAAAATTATGAGCAAATGTATTTCTTAACTATTAAATTAGTTAAGAAATAATAAAAAAATTAATAAAATATTAAGCACAATTAAAGAAAAGTAGTATGTTCGTCATGAGTGCATTACTCTATCACCATCCTAGATCGGATGATTTAGCTATCCATGGAATTAATCATAGACAAATATAATATTTTCTAATTGCTACTAAAGTAATTGGAAACTAATAATTAAAAAAATGAATTAGAATTAATTAACACTAAATGAAAGGAAGAATAACAAAAGGACTTTATTGAATTGAGTAATAGAGGACACTTGAAAACTAGAAGAGACAAAGTATGAATGCTCTATTTTCTCTCTGAAAATGTACAATAATCATCCCCTGGATGATCTCTCATTTGCTTATTTATAGCCTTCAAGATTAAGGTTGGAGCCTCATCTCTTCATCTCTTTATCTTCTTATCACTTATCACTTTATCAACTCATCACTTTATCTTCTCATTTAGATGAGTTTTATCAACAATTCAACTTCTAGGTAGCTCCATTCTAATTATCCTGCAAAATAAAATAATATATATTAATTAACTTTATTATTATTGTAAAATCATAAAATATAGGATAAATATTTAATATTTAATATGTTTATCAGTTTAATACATGGGTTACTATATTATTGAATCATTGAATATAACTCTTGGGAGACTCATGCTTTCCTTTATTGATTGGTGATACTGCCACTATATAAATCACTCTTTGAATTACTTTTTAAGCTATTGGAAGTTACAAATAGACTTGACATAGAGGTACTTCATGAACTGGCTTGCCACCTTGGTCAAGTTTGTGGTATAAACATTGTGTATAAGGTAGGAGACACATGCTCATATATAGAAACACATCCTTCCCTCGTAGTTTATTAGGTGATTGCAAGGGTTGATGAGTCCATCATGCACGGGCAGATTATGAGGGAGACTGTGTGACACCCTAGAAAATTCTGAAAAGAGAATCTACAAAAAAAATTATTTATTGGGATTTTATGCAAAGGCTATATGGGATGATTTTAAGGTGATTAAAATTTTCTTTGGTATTTATAATTGAGGAAGGATTCCATTTCGATATTGCTTAAGGATTTTTCTAGGAAGTACAAAGGTCAAGGGGCAAATTAAAATTTCTTAAACCCTAGGATAAGGGCCTAAAGGTTCATCAAAGTTTGTAGGGGAAAGAGTAATTTGACAAGTTAGATTTTTTTTCTTCCCATCCATCCACTTTTTCGTCCATATAGAGGGGGAGAGAGAGAGAGAGAGAGTTGGTGTTCCTAAGTAGAGAGAAAGAGAAGAGATAGATAAAGAGAGAGAAAGTAAAAATCCAACCAAAACTCTTACAAAATTGGAAGCCACCAAGCAAGATTCGTACACAATTACACAAATACAACCGTAAACAAGTAAGCTCACACTAAAACACACCTATCTCAGCCCTTGGAAGGCCATGGGTGGAGGTTAATTGGAAGGGAAAAGGAGGCTAAGGAGCTAGCAGGCCAAGGAAGGGATGAACTACCATCATCTTGCAAGAAGGAATTGGTTTAAGGATGAGAAAAGACTTTGAGGTTACTTTGGACGAAAACGAAGGAAATGAATGAAATCGAAAATGTAAATGGGAACGAAATCATAAACGAATGCAAGGAACGGCAGAGCACGTTTAGGGAGTAAGTAAGTGCAGTAAGACAAGTGCATCTTCCACCCCTGTTTTACGTATGGTTGTTGTTTCACTGTACATGGAATTGAATGTCATGAATGCATGAAATGGAGTTGAATGTCATGAATGCATGAAATGGTTCCATAAACATACAAGATTACACTTAGTTTTGGTAAATATTTTGAAAAGTAATTGATTTATGTTTATTTTGGGAATGATGTTTTGAGATTTGCTCAATTTGATTTTTATGCTCTGTGGGGCCCAGTCCAGAGAAGTGGACTGAGGGAAGAAAGTTTTTGTGGGGTCCAGTCCAAAAAGGTGGACTGGAGAAGAAATCATATTGTGAATTTTGAGTTTCTAATTTATGACTTTGATGATTGAATTTTCATGTTTTCGTTATTTAAGAAATGATTTTGTTATGAAATGTATTGAAAATATTTTTAAATTATTTCATTTAAAAGTCACGTGTTTTAATGTTTAAAAATATGTACTTGCTGAGTATTAGTTGTTCATTCTTATTATAGTTTAAATACTTTTACAGATAAATAAGTTAGAACGAGGGATCATTGACGTAGTGGTACTGGAGATTTGTCTAGTCTGAGGCGAAGGGAGTTGTGGAGCGATTTGTTAGATGTAACATTTGTAATAATTATTTTGTAAATTGATTGTAGTTTCCATTGCATTATGAAGAAAAATTATTATTGTATTGTGAAGTTGGTTAAGGAAATGTACTTTTGACGACCGGTCTATAGGAATAGTAATTATACGGAGATCAGGGTGTTACAGACTGAGTATGTTTGTTTCATGTCATCCTCGATGTCTTTAGTGAAAGGTAAGAAAGAGGGTACTCGTAAGAGAATATCATGCCTCTTTCTGTACATAATTTCTCCATGCTAACCTTCAAAGGCAATGTGGTCATCCTTAAATTGCTTAGTTAACCGATAAGGTGGTTGATTATCTAACTGTTGCGAGCATAAAATTAGGAGTAACCATAGCTTCATCAGGGACAACCATGATTATTTTGTTGAAGATTTTCATGGAAGGGCACAATTAGCTGATTGTTCAAGAAAGAGAGGATGATTGAGTTTAGGCCTTCTTTTTAGCACCAATTGTTAATGTCTGGTAATCATCTCAATTCCATAATTGTCAGGCCCCTAGAAAAACTAGGGTTCTTGATGCTTGAAACATGAAATATGGGCAACACGAGGGAGCCATAGTAGTACCTAGCTTGAAGCCCAAGCAAAGACATTTAATAAAAGGTAGTGCCTTGTTAGAGTTCTCATGCCCATATTGGATTGTATGATGCTTATAGAATTCTTATGAGATTGTGATTGGATATTTAAATCCATGTAGGAAAATATGCAATGTACCCCACATGTAAATTTACCCTAATTCAAATATGTAGAGGATTAGGATACGCACATTTAACATAGTCGACTTTAGGGCTATTGCCGACATTTAGCCTGAACGATTATAACTACCTGGTCAATAAAATAGTTCCCTGACCGTTGACTAGTCCCGAACCCTAATAACCTAACCCTAGCTTTTTTGGGCCAGAGTCTAACACATATCAATTGTTATATCAAACAGACAGTCTTCTATTATTCTAGTTTTCCACAAGTCCACTGATTTTCACCTTTGAGCTTTTTCTGACTCCAAGATGATCATCACTTTACTATCGATACTTGTATATTTATGGGTCCTAATCTCTAATCTTGGATCGCCAAAAAGCAAGCAATTTTTTCACGATCTAATTATGAGCCAGAATATTACGTCATTGTCACTACCGGCTCCAAATTGTGCTGGTTAAAATTTCTCCTTCATTAGCTCCAACTTTCGTTACTTGCATTTGCTCTCCCATTTTGCGATAACATGTCTGGCACCATATGGTTCAAAATCATGTATTTCTTGCTTGTACTTGTCACAGAGAGATTGGTTATGATTTTGTCCATGAACTATTCACTAAACTAGGTCTTACAGTTTTATTTTTTCCCATCCAAACATCAATTAATGGATATTTTTACAAAGAGCCTCTTAAGTCCTTAATTTAATTCCACATGCTTCGAGCTCAATCTCCAACAATTCATGTTTCACTTGTAGGAGGGGGTAGGTGAAAGCTGAATATAGAACGATAAAGATGGGCTGAATATTAAAGCAATAAAGACGATAATATTTAATTGAATATCACGGAACTAAAAGCAGTGATTTTAACTAAATATCGTAGCAAGTAAATGCTTATTCCAGCAGAATATTACAACAATAAGAGGGCACGATTCTAACCTAATATTATGGAAATTAAAGGATTTGATTCCAGCATAATATCGGCGATGCGGGACTAGTTTAGTATAATACAGATTTGGTTTGATTCTAGTGAGTGATGCAAATGATTTTGTTAATTATTTCCTTTCACATTTTATATAAAAGCTAATATATATTCAATTAAACTCCGTCCTCCATACTTAGGTTAGATTTTATATACTTCTTCCTCTATTAAATCTTTGAGGATCCACTCTCTTTATTGTCACAAAATAAGAGAAATATTTCATAAATAACCTCACAAGATCTTAGATGACAACTAAAGTAGAGATTGAAGCCATTGGCGATGAAAAACTGAGAAATCGTTGTGCTATTCTTGGAAATCTGAATTTCTCTCTTTTTGCATCGCAATTTGAACAAATCAGTACCATGAATCAAAACGCTATATGCTACTGCTGTGATATTTTGCATTGTGATCCAAGTAAAACAGACTAGAAAGCCTAAATTTGGTGAAATGTTTCAATACAATCTTCTACTTCAATCAAATTTGGGAGAGTCTAATCTCTGAAAAAAAGACTTAAAAACTCCTAATTTGTCTTGTAAATTCATGGTGAAGAATGACTGTCTGAAATAAGCCACCCGGGAACATACCCATTCTCATATGGGGAAAGAGGTAAAGGAATGATATGCTGCAAAATTTTTTATTATCAAACAAGAATGAGAAAAGGAAACCTAAATGTTGGCAAGGTGCCTTACGTTGAAGGGATAAACTTCATCTTTGGAATTAGAAGTAAAAGCCTTTGTTGCCAACACAACATTCACAGCTTCTGTTGGATGCAAGCCATCAAAATACACATACGTGCTCCTATTTGCACATGTAGTTCCTCCTCTCTTGCAAAATATTCCATTTCTTAATGATGGCACTTCACAGCAAGGGTTCCTTGTATCGGAAAAACCTAGATAATCACAACGATAAAAATATTTTCACTTCTTTAAGAAACTATAACAAAATTATCTCAATAGGCTATAAATGTAGTGATTTTTTTCTTACCTTTGGAAGCAGGATTTTTTAATATATCTAGGACAATATTGTAAGTGTTGAGAATAACATAGCAGGAACCAGGCAATTGTCGCCCAATATTATCTACCAAGGACCTTAAGTTGGTATTGAAGAGCTGAGCCGCCTGGTTAAGATATTGTACACAGCCCTTCCGGAGCAGCTGCTGACTAATAGCCCCTGGATTGCAGCCGATTGGATACACAGTCGTTAACACAAACTTTCGTGCCCCCAAATTGTACAACCTCTACATATTTTGAATTTAAGAGTAGAAAGAGTATCAATTAGTCATTTTGTACGATCACTCGGGCTGAAAATAGGGCCATAATAGATGAATTCACATCTAGTATACGTATTTCATGTTCTTGTTGATCTGTTTAATTAATCATATCAAGATCTTCAACATTAACGGTAACTTCTTTATTTGTCGGATTAAATGTGTTACTCCAGATTAATAATTAGTTTAATTATCAAATTGTGTTATTGAAATATCAAAATGATATATATTTAATCATATCATTTATTTGTATAACAAACTCTTTATGTTCTAGAATTTTGCAATACAGTTATGTGATACAAATTTTAAAATTAATGTAAAATATATTAAAAAAAATTAAGTTGACGCTTATAGAAAGAGAGAGAGATGTGTGTAGATATATATAAATCTCTTACTTAAAAAAGAATGAGAAGTACGGAAATGGTTCAGACTTTTTTTTCTCTTTTTCCTCTTTTTTGGGGGGCTTGCTTTATTTCTTTATTTCTATTTTCTTTAATTTATAACAAAAATTAAATTCAAATTTAAAAATAGGTGTTTAGAATTTGATGTTATTTTATAATTTCTTAGTGTACAAAAAAAATATATGGTTTAGATTTTTTAAAATTTATTTATAAATTTAAGTTATTATGTTAAGTTTAAAAGAAGAAAATATTATAAATCAAATGAATGATATCTAATTTATTTCATAATTTTTGTGTAACAAACTTAAATATAAAGATGAGCTCTCATTTATAAAAATTGATACAAAGTGTGATTTTAAAACATTGCATAAAATATGATGCATAGGATTTAAAACATTTCATAAAATATGAGTCATCGAATAAATTATTAAATTATCTATTTACCTTTTATGCTTTCATTTTTTGTTCTAAATTATAGCTAAAATTAAAATTTAGAAATGAGCGTTAGAACATTTATTTAAATTTCTTTCTCTTACTTAAAAATGGAATTTAACGAAATCAAATGGAGAAGAAAATATATGAATAAATAGTTTGTATTATTCATGAATAAATTAACTAAAGAAAATGAGTGACATTTTTTTTTTTTAAATTTAGAAAATATGAAAAATAAAATAAATTATTTATTTATATATTTTTAAATATAAAAAAAAAATATAATGAATAACACGCTGCAAAACGTCTGATCTTAACTTGTGCTTTTGTGTGTGCGTGTGTGTATAATATAAGGAGTCTAAAGTAGTGATTAAAAGCACCTCGAGTTGATGAGAGAGAGTAGTCGTCAGATTGTCGGTGAATGCTTCAACGCTGATGTTAATTGGCGATTCCTTGAGGAAGTAATTATTTGTATAATCGTTGCCTCCAGCTCCCACCACAAACAGGTAGTTGGAAAGTGGTTCTCTATTATTGCTCTCCAGCTGAGACTCCAGATCTGGCAAGGTCACTTCCTCAAAATTCTTGATTTGTTCATTCAAACTTATTACATGTCCCTGAAAATCATAATTTGGCGTTAAGTCGTCATCAAAATAATCTAATATTTTTCGTTTTTGTTTTTGGTATTGCGCTTGAGTCTATTAACATATATAGTAGATGACTCAACTCATGTATACCAGTTTGGTTTTCTAGATTGCGAAGGAAAATTAGCTTGGTGCGCATAACTTTTACATTATATGCAGGAAATGTTTGATTTAGAGTAAATTTCTGAAATGAAATGTGTGTATACAATTTATACATGGATTCACCATCATCATTCTCAAAGCAAATGTATGGATATCGAACCATGCGTATTCAATCATCTTTGATGGTTTTTCTGCAACAGATTTCCTAGTCGATTTATGGAAAGGGAAAAAAAGGCTTCAGCAAGTGCTAGGTAGTGCCGTATCGCATAAACTGGCAATTTTGCTAAAGTCTGTTTGTGACCCCACTACACAATATGGTTTACACAGATATTTTTTTGGTTTCTGATTTCTCTTTATTAGTGCCTATGCCCAAAATTAGGGTTAAGCATCATGACCAATCCGTGGGTCGGGCTCGAATAACTCGTTGAACTCTAATAAATTCTGAAAAGCAACTGACTAGGACACTTAGGCATATGCACGGTACCTAGATTCTGATCTCTATATCCACGGATAACCATTCCTGAGGGGATTTGGGTTGGAGAGAATGCTCCAATAATGTGTCTATATATGAAGAGCATAATGAGGTCTCCTGGATAAAGTAATTACCTCAGATGACACATTATATAAACCCTACATTGTATATGCACGGTAAGTAATATGACAAGTTCTCTACTGGACGGATATTTATACTAGCTTCTTCAAACTAGAGCTTAGCCTTAAAAGTTAGCGAGCATTATTTCAGCGGGGAAAAGGCGATAAACACCTTAGTCTCTTCTTGCAGGCAACTTTGGGAGGAAGACGTTATGAGGTTCATGGTGATTAGCGCATAGTATCAAATTCCGGCTAAGTATGGAGTTAGGCTCCTGAAGGCGGGGTAGTACCTACACAGTAGGCCGGAGGGGCTCTGGGTAAGTGTTAGCGAGCATCACCTGTTGGGCGGCCTTAGGTTCCTGGTTCACCAGTTCATCCATGACCTCCTGACTTTGCTGGGGCTCGGCCTAGGCTAACTGACCCCTAATTCATACGTCTAGGTGATGGGCTTCCTGGTTCAGTGCCACCGTATGGGTGTGGAGGTCTGACCGGACTTCTTCTGGCACACCTTCTCTGTTGCCCGCTCGGAAGCTTTTTTCTGGTCTATCAACAAGAAGCCAAGGAGGGAGAAATGGATTGCCCCAGTGTCAAAGCATAAGAAGTGGAAGTCGGAGTGGTTCTTCATCGCCGGGGACAATCTAGCTGCACTGCCCGGGTGGGGAATGTCATACAAGGCAGTGTACCATGCGCCGGTGTAGCTGATCAGGAGGACCCTAGAAGAGTATGGCCTATTCGCCAGCGTGCGCAAGGGGGGAAGTTCCTGGCCGTACACTGAGGTCCGAGACAACTCTTGACTGATAGAACACGAATGTAAGAGAAGCCTAAAGCCAAGGTGGCATCTTCGGGGCAATCCGCTGAGGCTGTTCCGGAGAAGCCAAGCTCTGCTGGGGTAGTGATTGGGCCGCGATCGGCCCCTAAGGCTGCCTTTGGTGGTGATCTGATTCAAGCGGCCGACAACAAGGGAAAAGTGGGTGTGGTCGGCCACTCGAAGCTGACATGTATGGGGAAGCCGGTGGCAGCTGCTGTGGGGAGGATCCCCGCCTAGAAGAGGCCCGCCGGGGAGCAGGGCTTCGCCAAGACGGACGCGGCCCAGAAGAAGCTAAAGCCTTCCAGTGGGGCTAACTTGGTAAATGTATGGTCGATTCTTACCAGGAGCTCGATACTGGACGACAATTGGGGGAAGGCGGCCATTAAGGCTCTGCTAAAGAATTTGTCGCTGGAAAGGGACCGGGAGGAGACCGGTTCGACCCCTTACCAAGATTGCGCACTAAACGGGGCCTTCCGGATGGTCCATGTAATTTATTTTTCCTTAAGCTTTCAACAATTTTGTTGTTCTTGTTTGAATCTGCCCGACTTATTTTTGTAGGGATTGAGCTGGATGATGGGCGTCATGCAGGGAGCCAGTGCTGAGGTAGAGGCCGCTAGGGGAGCCGCCCAAGAGGCCTTGAAGCAGAAGCTAAAGGCGGCCGATGAGGGCGCTATCAGGGCCGCTACGGAGGCCGCCAGGAGGGAGAAGGTGCTTTCCCTGAAGCTGAAGAAGGCCAAGGAAAGAGCTGCCAGGACGGCCATAGAGGCCGCAGGGAGGGAAAAACAATTCTCCTTAAAGCTTGAAGCAACTGAGGTGAAGGTTACAGGGGCTGAGGCTATCAAGGCGAGGGCCATGCAGGCGGATGCTGCCTTGGTGTCACTCAACAAGGAGCTCGAAGCCAAGAGGGACGCTTGGAAGATCAAGGAGGTTGGCTACAAGGACCAGCTGGAGAGGGCGGTCGATGCGTTTAAGGGTTCGGCTAAGTGCTAAGAAATGATTCTCGATGCTTCGGCTGACGAGTTTCTGAAGGGTTTTGAGAGAACATGGTGAAACTTAGCAGTAATTGTGGGAATAATGCTGGGTTAAGAGATTGTAGTTGGCCCCCAGGCCAGGCGGGTAGCGCCGGCTGGGGTTAGTGCTTGCAATTATGCTCATTGGTGCGCAGAGGGAGCATGTAAGCGAAACGTAAGCATGGTTAGTCTACTCGTGCTCCTCGGACCAAGCGTTTATGGCCGCGCGGATGGAACGTATGAGCGACTGGCATAGTTAGTCTACTTATGCCCCTCGGACCAAGTGATATAAGCATGTCAGGGATTTTGCATTTGCGGTTATGTTTACTTATTCGCAGATGGAGCATTAAGCAAAATGTAGGCATGGTTAGTTTACTCGTGCTACTCGGGCCAAACGTTTATGGCTGCGCGGATGGAGCGTGTGAGTAACATGGATGATGAGTTTACTTATGCTCCTCTGACCAAGTAATCATAACTATGCATTACATTTGTTTAATTATGTACCCGGGCCGAGTGTGAGACGTGCAAGTGGGAAATGAAGCATAGTTGAAATTTGTTTACCTGTGTTCCTTAGACCAAGCTTTTGTGGCCGCGCGGGTAGGGCATTTGAGACGCTTACTTATGCTTTTCGGGCCAAGTATTTACGGCTGCGTGGATAGAGCGCACCTTTTTGGACCTAATGTTTATGGCCGCACGGATAGAGGGTATAAATGATGTTTCCTCGTGTTCTTCAGACCGATTGTTAACGGCCGCGCGGATAGAGCGTAAATCTTCGGACCAAGTGCTTATGGCCGCGTGGATAGAGGGTTCGAGGTGTAACACTGTTAGTCTGCTTGTGCTCTTCGGACCAAATGCTTATGGCCGCACGGATAGAGCGTATAAGTTGTACAGGACCATGAGTTATTTAAATGTGCTAAACTTTTATTGATAAATAAGTTCGTCGTATGTAGGCGAGCAAACTGTTACAATATATGCTGGTGCAAATGAAGATTGCCTGACTAAACTTTTGTTGTTTGTGAGCAAACTATTACAATGTATGGCCGTGCAATGAAAGTTGCCCGGCCAATCTTTTCTTCACTATGTAGCTTTTTTGAGAATAGTCTCAGCTTGCAATAGACAAACACTAAGGAGAGCAATAAACTCTCACTTGTAATGTGTCGCTCATCATCACAGGCGAGGCCGCCTTAAGCTTCGTTCCTCTGTCTTGAACTTCAATTTTCAGCCCAGAGACTTTGATTTTTGGCCTTGAGACTTCAATTTTGTGATCACCCATGGTCCAAGCGATCAATGAGGTCCAATGGTCGGGGACCTTGGATTCTACAAGGATTGGGTCTTGAGACTTCGATTTTGTGATCATCCATTGTCCAAGCAATCAACGAGGTCCGATGGTCGGGGACCCCAGATTCTACAAGGACTGGGTCTTGGGACTTTAGTTTTGCGATCATTCATGTTCCAAGCGATCGACGAGGTCGGGGACCTCGGATTCTACAAGGATGGCATTCCCATCTTCGGTCTTCATGGGGACATGATCCGAGCGATCGACGAGGTCAAGGACCCCAAATTCTACAAGGATGGCTACTGTCCGTTCTTCATAGGGACATGGTCCAAGCGATCGACGAGGTCAAGGACCCTGGATTCTACAAGAACGGCTATTGTCTGTTCTTTAGCTATGGCTTCAATGTTGGGTTATGAGGTTGAGCGAAAATTGACGCTGAAGCTGCCGGTTCAGACGGCTGGGGTGCTGGTTTGGGTGCCGAGGAGAAGTGGACGAGTAATTTACTGTTGGCCTTGGGCAAGGCGAATTGGATGCCTCTTGGGCCGGGCCGGTGCTCCAGCACGGTCTCCCGATCGGCTAATAATCTCTCAAGGGACGCAATCCTCTTCTTACACTCATCCAGTTCCCTCCGTTTGAATCTTCTGGGAGACCAAGGTTAGGTTCGCTTCTCCCAGTGTGAATGCCGTGGTGGCTGGTGTCAAGACTCAGTTGTCCGGGATAAATGATGGGTGGGCGAGCGGGCGTGTTCACGGAGGGCGCCGGTCTGATGAGGTCCGTCGTCCTCCATGACCCGTTTGCCCCTCAGCCTCTCAATTTCGAGAGTAATGTTGTGTCGTTCTTGGAACAATTTTGTGAGCCTCTCATTCTGGCGGGAGTTTAGGTCTCGAGCATCTTGGTGCCCTTTGACCTTCTTATGTCACCTCCGGTCACGTCTCCTTTGTGCTCGAGAGCGGTGTTGGGAGCTGGACAGAGTTGCTTCGAGGATGCTGTCCCTAATATCAAGTGGAACATCTGTGGCCCATTTTTCCCGGGGCTCGGGAGTTGTTGTATGTGCTTTTTTGGCAGCATGCATCTCCGGTGTGGTGTTTACAGTGCTCTGATGAGCTAACATGTGTGCTGAAAAGGGTTTAGTATGGAGGTAGATCATGTAAGACGGAGGTTCGAGCCCTTAACATGTGTGCTCTTTGATCTCCTCTAAACCTGGTTTCCGGCTGGGCACACGTCAGCAGCAGGAGCAAGCAAACCTGAAACACGGGCAACACGAGGGGGTTGTTCCCTCATTCTCCTCTTCGATACTTAAGTTAGCAAGATAAAGATGAAGGTCTAATTATTGAGTGGGAGAGGGAAGGGATTACTTGAGGATAGCCTATTGGATGAGCTGCTTTTGGGCGAGGCAGGGCCGAGCCTTGAGGGTGGCCGATCGGATGTTATGTTGCCACGCGAGGGTTAGGCTGCCACGTGGGATGCCACGATGCCCTAATTAGGGTCAAGGTGGAAACTCTTAACCCTAGTTTAGGACAATCCCATCAATGTGGCTTAAGTAGCCTCGACTGGAGAGAGGATATATCACCATCCTAAGGGTATTCGGACAGGGCAAGCAAGGCCCATTTTTATTGTGGCCTTAAAATGCCTCTTTACCATTCATTTTGGAATTTTTGAATCACATTAGGATCAGCCTTGGGAAACTGACCCTAAATCATAGGCAAAATAAGGGAGATTGATCCAGGGCAGATTATTTTTGGCATACATTCAAGTTAATGAGGGCTGGGAGATAGTTCTATGCCATTGGACTCAGGCAGAACTGCACTCGAAAAATCAAGAATAATTCCATCAATAAGAGGTGTATGGATGAATGATTTTTAATCTTAGGGGATTATGTAGTGAACACTTTGGTTTGAAGTTTCGGTGCTGGATTATGTCCTCGGGATACAGATGACGATAAGTCAGATTATGATAAGCTCGCCAATCCTAGGAATAATCAAACGTAGTTGAAGAAGCAAGGTTGTAGGCATCTAACTCAATTTTTCTTTTTACATATATTATTTAGTTCTTTGATTATTCCCAGTCAGTTCTTTTGTTTTTATGGCAGGCACCTAGACATATTTAGGAATATACAGGTGACAAGGTCGTGAAGGCTATTATTGAAGCTTAAATAGCTGGGACAGAGGGAGGAAGCAGGTCGGGCTCAGTCCTGAACAAAGAGGTGCCACTGATGGCCAGTGAAATTCCTCCTAGTTTAGTCTAAGCCTTCCCTAGGCAAAAAATTTGTTCAGAATGATAGATTGTCACAGTCGACCAAGATTACAGAGATTGGGGCTTTAAACGTCGTACTTTGAGGAAGCACCCTCGCTCTGATGAGGCTTATTCCTTTCAACCCTTGAGGTTATAAGTAAGAAGTTAGGAGGATAGGGAAGAGTGGGATACCCAAATGGAACGTAAAGATAACTGACACCTCTTCAAGCCCATTAGCTCAGGGAGGAATGTCGGTGTGGAACTGCTAGGGTTTACAACCTTCTTGCCGATGAGGTGGTGTACAAGGATGCATTCACATATGAGTGCATGGATAATGTTACCATTCTGAATGTGCATGTAATGTTTTGGGACCTTAGGCGCATGCTTGTGTGTTCATATGTTGTTATGGTTGTTTCCTACTGACTTTAGGGGTTAGCTGGTTTGATGCTGGGGCCAGGTAAATTAGTAGGCCAGAGAGAATTTTCAGAAAGCCCTAGAGGAAAAAGAAGGCGAGTATAAAGCTGTTATAGATAGAGCCTAAGTGCAGATCACCATCTTGAGGGGCAACTCACCAGGGCTCAGGCTAGACTAAAAGACAATGAGGAAGAGCTGACCTAAACCTAGGGTCTCTTGCAAGAGGCCATCAAGGAAAGGGACATCGCCCTAAATTAGATGTCCCTTCAATCTCGAGGAGTTAGGGTTCGGGCCCTTGAAGCATTTAAGAGTTCTGATGAATTCAAGGCCATTATTGATGATGCTAGAGTGTCTGAGGCACTTAAAGGCTTCAAAAGGTGCATTCACAAGGCATCTGCAAAGGTTTGGACATGTGTAGACCCAAGGGGCACTTGACGACAATATGATCAGTCTGATCAAGATTGAGGTTGATGGTGAATTTCAAGTTGTGCAACACCTTTCTACTAAGTGAGACCGAGCAAGCCCAAGATACACTTGTAGAGGGGACCATGGCCGAGGAAATTGCTATACCGAGGAAGGTTAGTCACGGAGAAACTCTTAACTCGCCTGAGCTGCAGTGTGACGAAGTCGTGGTGAATGAGATGGGCGATGGAAAGGCCAAGGCCTGAGAGCCTTTGTAATTTTTATTCTTCCAGTGGTTTTGAATTATAGAGCCCTTGGACTGTTTTTAATCATTTTTCGATAGTAACTACCTTTTCATTTTCCAAACCAATTCCTAGTTATTTGATGGGATCCGAACTCCATTATATCGTCTGACATGTTATATTTAAATACATATTATTTATTTAATATTGGCCTAATTATATATTAAATATATAAATAATACTAACGTCTTTACACAATATAGGCCTAATTATATATTAAATATATAAAGAGTACTAATGTCATATTTAAAATATACATTTAATATATCGACTTGTAATTAAATAGTTTAAGTAGCTCAAGCCCGATAGTATTTTGAGAAACAAATTAGGGCTTTGATCCATTAGAATTGATCTTATTACTCTCTTTATATATTAAGACATTTAATGGAGGCTACGCAGAATTTTCACGTGTATTTTCTCTCCAAGTCTCAAACAAAATCTATTATTTCAAATCGAAAAGAGCTCTCTTAAGAGATTCAATGATACCTATTGGTGCATATGTTCCTATAGTTATATGTATTTAAAAAATATATATACTTGATTACGGGGTTAAATTTTTAATTAAAAGATGATAACAATAGCAACATTGGGCCACCCAGTTGACTGAAACATTCTAGCCACAGTATGATGTATTATTATAATCCCAATACGAGAAGAGGGTCGCGCAGAACGTGAGGAGAGCATGCTGAGCTTTGGTGTATAACTAGATTTAGAATTTTGTTTTCTTGGACGTCAATGATTTGTGTGTACAACGTTTGTGGTACAGAATGTCCTACGGAAGAAGATCAAGAGAGTCAAGAAAGATGAAGGTAAACATGAAGATAACACTAAATTCAAATCCTTTAACCCACATTCTATATTATTTTTATCTCACTTTAATCAAATGGACAATAGGATATTGTTTAAAAAATTAATTATTAATTAAAATTAATTATTAATTATTAATAAATGAATAAATGAATAAATTATAAATAATTAGGATATTATTTTAAAAATTAATTATTAATTAATAAATAAAATATAAATAACTGTTAATTTAAAGTGAGATAGAGAATTGTATAAAGTGTACATAGAAGATTTGGACTTGTAAAGCGCTCGTGGGATTTCATTAAGTTGTTTAACATTTCAGTCTCAAATAGTCAAAAAGCGTCTAACACAACCCCTGCAAACTTTTTTTTAAGGGATAAAACATGAAAAAATACGAATAGTTGACGGATGACCAATGTAATAATACTATTCTTTTTAAGACGCAAATGGGTTTACCGTACCCGACTAAATTATTTGGAAAAAAAATATGTATTATCTTGACAATTGTACTGGAGTGAGGTGACAAGTTATAATTGAAGTTTATATATAATATTTTATTAATTACTAGATTCTATTAATTTCCTCCCAATCATGTATTTTTATATAAGTGATAACTAAAAAATTGGCACATATGTGTGACAATATGTAACCTTATTCAATTGTTAAGTTCTACAACAAAAGCGGAACAGAAGGGTGACGATGATATTATAAAACAATTCTACATATTAAACAAAGAAGTGGACAAATTTGACATTGTTTTAGATTTCCATGCCAACAAAAAAGAAAGAAACAGGTATACTGTTATTTCTATAAGAAAATGTATTATTTTTACAAGTGCATCTCACATATAAACCCATATAGAGAATTTTAATTGATTCACTTGTGTATTCCACGTGTGAATATAATATATTCCCTCCTGGAAAATAAGTACTCAACTATGACAATTAAACTTACTTGATGCCACCAAAAGACATGAAACAACAGAGAATGAAGAAAGAACAGAGAACGAAGAATGAAGAATGAAGAAAGATACTGCCTCCGTGTCAAAAATAATGACTAGAGGCAATCTTTTAAAACTTGTTCGGCGGACTATTTGGTTGAGAGAGGTCATGACATTACTCGAGAGTTAATCAATACCACAATTGAATTCATCAACGACTATTTAAAATTTAACGAATTCGTTAAGACAATGGCCAAAAATATTTAGTCAAATACTCGAACATCTAAAATTAGTTTTAAAATATTGGTTGGAGGTATCTTTCCCTTTATCCTAAAATCAATATCTAAGATGAGTAGTTATGATAAAATGACTTGTCTACCCTTCGTGTTTCTTTTTGGTAAGTCAAAATTTGACATTTATATTTAGGCAGAACCATAATGAAGGATAATATAGTCGAAAACGCTTCATTTCTCTTCAAAAATGGATTTTCTTAATGTGAAGGTTTTTAATGTATTGATCATTGCTTTTGGGACTAAGGGATTAAAAGATTAGGAAAAAGAAAGAAAAAAAAATACGTACCGCTTCTGAACCTGTCTCATCCAAAATCCCTGAGCCACCAGATGCAAAGTCGACACCAAGAACAGTCCTGTTTCCCTTCGTGTCAGGGTCCAAAAATGGCGGAATAAAGGCCGGAAGCTTAAGCTGGTCGCCTAGGAGGTCGATAACATTTTTCCCATTAGTAAACCTCCCGGTAGTGCCAAGAGAAAAGTCTATGCCATAGGGCAAGTAATCAGCCTTGACCGAGGTTTGTAGGAAATTATTGTTTCCATTGTCAACTAAAGAGCTCCCAAACACAAACATTCCCTTGATAATGGAATTTTCTGTTTCTTTTCCATTGCAAAAGAAGGTGTTCGGAAGGAAACAAAGAAAGAGGGAGAAAAGAAATAGAGAGAAAAGCCTTGAAGGTTTCCATGCCGCCATTGCTTGTGAAATATTGTTTGTGTTTGAAGGTTTTTCCAGTGGAAGTGAAAGTTGATGATGTCCTTGGGAAGTGGGGATGGATAATGAATTCCTCTTCTGATAGGGAAGAACAAAATTAATTTTTTTTTCTTAATAACCCATAAATTCGACTTATATTAATTAATTATTTACTGTTCAAAATTCATTAGATTCACTTAAAATTATTTAACAAAATATTCTTTTAAACTAGTGATTAAACAAAAAAAAAAAATTCAATAGAATTATTTTTATCTATTGAAAATGAGAAAATGTTCATGAAAAGTGATCGTGACCAAAATCGAATTATAATATTTTGGGAAACCTCATGATATAACTATATTATTGATGAACTATTTTGGCCATTTATTTTAGCAATAAATAAATTTTATTGATTTAGTCATTTTATTTATGAAATTAATGATCTTATAAGTATTTTTTTCATATATTATTGCATTTAACAAAGTGATACGTTAAACATTTGTTACAATTACTCTTTATAAATTATGTGGATTTTAATTTTTTTTTCGTATATTATACTAACTAAATTATACAGGTGGAAGTAATTCTATTGTCAAACACTATTTTTAATTTCCACGTTTATTATTTATAGTAGCACGTGATTATTGAACAATATTATCTAAGTTTTGATTTCATAAATGAAAGCAAGAAGAAATAAAAACATATGAAATCAAAAATAAAAAGCAAAAACATGAAAACGAAAAAAGTTACCAAATGAACTCTAAATTTTTAGGATTTTTCTCCCTTATATGAAACCTTCTACACAATTTTACTCAATACACTGATTTTTTTATTTCAATATACTTGTTTGTAACAATTAGAATATTAACAAATAATCCATTATATAGAGATCATTTCTACAAAAATTTAAAATTGTTAAAGCTATTTTCACTCTTAAATATTGGCAAGAATTTTTAATTATTAAAACTTCGAAGAAAACTATATATGTTCATCTAACTGTAAAAAAATATCGGATTGCTATCACTTTTGGAGTCACGGTACAATGTAATATTAAGAGTTAAATTGTGCATTTGCTTATTTTTAATATATGATATTAAATTGAGTGGAAAATATAATGTAATAGAGCCAAATCTAAATTTTTATACATCTTATTCTACTTCAAGACAGGAACATTGACGGATTCACGTGGCTGAAACCGACCTAAAATTCTTAAAGTCAGAGTTTCTTAACGTAACGTATTGTAAATTGTCCATCAACACGTTTCAACGTTTCTTTTTATGAAAAATTTTCAACGCACTTCCTCCGTCCAAAATTTCTACGACTGGTAAGAATTTTCAATATATATATATATATATATATATATATATATATATATATATATAAAGTAAAAACAAAAACATTTTTTTTCAATATATATTTATTTTTTTTACACTGT
>JAUMHB010041240.1:0-18600 GCA_032359685.1 Pittosporum tobira
TCTAGACATTCATAATTGCTTTATTTTCGTACTTACCTTTTTCATGCAGTTATACTTGACAGTATTTCATATGTCTATGTTCTCATTTACGCTCAATTTGTTGACTTGAAAGGCTAATGATAACTTTCTTTGTTTCAGTTATCATTAGTCATAGTATTTCTTATTAAGCTATTTGAGCTCACTCATTTGCTTCATATTCATTTCAGGTGTAGATAACTGATAGCGGGGTTATTAGGAGTAATGAATTAGAGGTCCAGTTTCTTAGATGTTTCAGCTGCGTACTATTGGCTAAAAGAATAAGTTGTGCAAAGAGCGCTGTATAATATTTTTTAGTATAATAGGATATACTTTATTATAACCTTGTGTATTTTAAAATCTTATATATTTGTAAGTTATAAAGTTATTAATAAATTGACAACTCAAGTCAGGGTGTAAATGCCTAGATTTTGGGGTGTCACAAGGATTGTCATGAGAATTGGGATTTATGCTAGAGATCATGCTTGAGCTTTCAAATAAATTATGATACCATACATTAATTATAAAAATCATAACTTGATGTGTTTTTTATATTATATATTATACATATAGTTTTCAAAAATACAACAAAATCCAAAAAAGGAGACTTTTTGACTATATTAACAAGGTCTTTTTCAAGTTCAAATTCTTAGTGATATGATTGTAGATAGTTCCATTCAATTATTCAAATTATATTGAACTCTTGAATTACGCTAAACTTTCACTAAAATTCATGTTTTTCTAAAATCAAATCAAAATTTCAGGTTTTATAAATCCTATTCCAAATTTGATTTCAAAGGTCAGGTTCCATAAATTCAATTACAAGTCAATTTTCAACCACAAAAAACCTTTGGAGATTAATTTTTAATATGTGATTTCAAAATCAAAGCTAGAGTTCAATATGATTTATTTGATTAAATAAAATTATCTATGATCTCATTGTCGTATAATTTCAAATAAGTCCGAACATTAAAAATTACAAGGGTTTGAACTAGTCACTTGTCGAGTTTGTAGGTGGGTCGATCAGTTTTTCTATTTTATTTTCCAAAAATTATTTTTCAGGTTAGTTTTTCTATTTTATTTTCCAAAAATTATTTTTCGTAACTATATATTATTTTCAAAATATTTTTTAAAACCTATGTTCTTTCGATCAAAGACCCAAAATAAATAAGAATAAAAATATGCTTTGTGTGTACTTAATTGAATTATTCCTACATGTTGACTAGTAAAGTAAATAGGCAATAAATAGTGAGACATAGGGTTTCCTGGGGAGAATTAGATGTCAAAAAATAATAGTCTTCCTAATTCGTAACTAAGTCATCGAATCCAAATTTACTAATTTCTGTGGACTAATTTCTTAGGTTTTTTGTTCCTTTAAAATAAGTTAGCGACTCTGTACTTTTATTCCAAAAACCATTAATAGAATTAAAATTGGTTGGACTTAAACTAGGACTAAAATCGGCGTTCCCACACTAACAAAGACATATAACAAAAGTTTTACAAATTTTCAAAGCTAATCATATATACTAAAGCATTTGTAAAATCAAAGTAGTCCCATGTTGTGGTGAGGCCATAATTTTTTGCTCGGGTGGGCCAGATATAATGACCTATTTTAACATATAAAATATAATAAAATATTATAATAATGTAACAATAATAATTATAATAATATATAGTTTATTCCTATTTCTTCCTTGGACACAACTTTAAAAAGTGTTATCGACGTTATCCATGTAACTAAATTATGTTGCAGTAGATTCTAGTAAGGGTTTTTCAATAATTTCTATTTCAACCCTAGTTAGGGCTCCCAACAGGCTAAACCATCTCACTGATCGAGTGCTTACAAGCACTCGGCTCGGTTGGCACACCTAGTCGGCTATAACCTTAAGGCAGTTGCATTAAAGGATAAATCATAAATCCACTATATTCTCATACTAGGTAAATCTTCATGCGAGGCATGGTCATGCAGTCCTACACGACTCTGCTACTCACATTTAACATAATATGGACTCTACAAAGCCCATGTGATCTGATTTGGTTCCTAAAGACCTACAATGATGGCCTAACCTAGATAGGTCACGGGTTAGGGTTTCCTATATAAACCCTCTTCGCGGGTAAAGTACACACAACACTCTTTTATACTCTTTCATAGAATTACCATTGGCATCTCTTTATTCTTGATATTGATTTAAGTATTAGAAAGGAGAATGAGGTCATAGTAGCCCATCGTGTTAGTTGTTATTTCAGGTACCTGTCATGAAGAACCCTAGTTCTATCTAGAGCGCAATGTAAGTAAGGTATTGATGATCCATAGACATCGACATATATATATATATATATATATATATATATATATATATATATATATTGTAATCTACTTTTTTATTTCAATTAATTACTCATTGATGCCCACTACACCATCCTTTTCTCCTTACCTTTTATCCTTCTTACTACTCCTAAAATTTATAGATTCCATTATAGTTTCAATTTTATTATGATTTTCATTAAACTTTATTTAAAATCTTTATTTTATTCCTATAATTACGGATAGATGCTCTATAATTTAACATTAAATTGCTTCATATAATATTATTGTCTTTCTATTAGCCCAAATAAATTTGTTTGCTTAATATTTTTCCAATTCTAGACAATTTTGCCTCAACTCATACTATTTTAGTAAATCTTAATAAACTTAAAATTTTTTCATTTATGATAATAATTAACTTCATAAATTACAATGTCCTTTCATTTGCCTATTAAAAGTACACTAAATGATGTTTCCAAGTTATTACCTCTATAAATTTTCTTATGAACCGTTACAAGTTCTATAAATTTTCTTACGAACTGTTACAAGTTTTAGAAATTTTCTTGTGAACTTTAACAATTGTATATAGTAAATTTCGATGGTATTTCTTAATTGTTTTCACAATTTTAGTTAGTTAAATCAATTATAGATGGAACAATAGGTTTTATTTATGAAAACATTATTTTACATCTATTGATATTGCATAGAGAAAATTGAATTGATGCATATCCTTTGAATTAAAGCTCTGCTTTTAGATTTGATGTTTACAAATTTTAACAATTAAAATTCAAAGAATATGAAAATAAATTTTAACAAACATTTATGAAAGAATAAAAAATAATAATTTGAAACAGTATATACATAAATTATTTTACATCTATTGGTATTGCATGGAGAAAATTGAATCAATGTAAATCTCTTGAATTAAAACTCTATTTTAAAATTTGATATTTACAAATTTCAAATGATATGAAACCAAATTTTAACAAAAGTTCATAAAAACATTTTATAAGAAAAAAATAATTTTAAATAATATACATATTAATACAAAAAATTCAATGTTAAAATATATTTCTAAAAATGAATACAGAATCTAACCCGAAGAACGCCGGATACTTAGAGCTAGTACACATATAAAGTGAAGAACGTAAATATATGTATATTACTTATTGTGACACTGTATAAGGTTATCATTCACAAGTTTGCCTTCCCTTTCTCCTTTCGAGAAATGACAAATATGATCTTAGCTAGAATTCTTTCCTGATTTCAATTGCTTAATATATAACTTATCCCAGTTAACCGTTATATTGAACTACTTTTCTTTCTATATATGGCACATAATTTAAGACACATAAAAAATATATTATAATTTGCACATTTTATGTAATTTTAATTTAATAAAAAATAAAACATGTGAATATATTAAAATTCAGACCTATATATAAATGTAATATTTTTGTACTTTGATACAGCTTAAAATTCATGTTACACACACCAAAATCGGAGAGGAAGTATTAACATATGTTGAAGATAATTTAACAATTTTCTGTAATCCAAAATTTGTTCTACAATAAAGTGCAATTGCACAATGCAAAAATCTGATTTCTTTAGTTTTTTTGCGTACTGTAGAAATTACTTCTCTCAGTCACTACCCTGCGACGGGAATCTCTAGTCTCTTACCAACCTTAACAAGCCGTTCTACACCACCGCGCTTCAAAGCCTTAAGCCCAAATGGATTGACAATAATTCGAACTATACGGGTTGGCGTAGTGCGTGGTCCATCATAGCTAGGGAAGGGATAGTTGAGACTCCTAAATGGAACATCTTCGGCAAGTGGGTGATCGAGAACCTTCCTCGATTACGGTCGGCTGAGAAGTCCACGTACAATGAGTTCATCAACAACGATTTTGGTAAGGAGACTAGGTCGAAGGCTGATTCCAGGAGCTGCGTTTGATTTATGTGTTGGAATTTACGAAGTTTAAGGTTATTAATTGCTATGTTTATGACAAAATTAGAATTAATGTTTAATATTTAAAAAGACTTTGTAAAGCTCTATGAGATGTTTTCAACAATGAAAGAATCATTAAGTTTCGTTAAGAATTGAGAGAGTTATGTATTACCAAAGTAAATCCGTTGAATAGAATTTATGGAACATTAAATGAATATAAATTATTGTCCCACATTAAATAGTAAATAAAGTATTCACGAGTTATAAGCATGGATGTAAGCATGGATGTAGTATATGCCTTCAAGTGAGAAATAAGACAAGGCAGGAAGGTTTTAAACATTGGACTTCTCGAGCACCCTCACAGACACGAGAGTGGCCAGTGTGAAAGACTCAATTGCTGTTTTTATGCGCACTTTGAACTTCGCACTCTTGCATCCTCCCTAGAAGCCCGGTTTTAAACAATGGACTTCTCAAGCACACTCGCGGACACGAGAGTGGTGGTGGGAGCAAGAGTCAGCGTTAGAGGCACGATTGGTGCTTTTAGGCGCACTTTGCAGGAAAAACCAATTTTTCGGAGTTAGCGTCAAAGACGCCATTGGTGTTTATAGCCGCACTTTGCACTTCAAATGCTTGCATACTCCTTACGATTCGGCGTCAAAGGCACAATTGTTATTAGGAGCCCTCGCCCCGAGCACTAGCTCAGTTTTGTTTTGCAATCAATACAAACTAGGTGCATGATTAATTAGATGGTGAAATATTTCAAATTGCAGAAATATGAACAGACACCTATTTAATTTATTTGTTTTAATTTTTTACACTCAAAAATAATGAAGAGATGCAACTCTTTATGACAGCCAATACAAGCAAAGAGAGGCCTCTCTTTGGCTGAACCATTGCATCCAAATCCATTTCCAGCAGTCTATTAAAAAGGACACTTCTTGCATCCATTTAACACACAATTTTCTAATCTCTCTCTCTCTTTGTGATTTCTTCTATTATACAACTTTTGTTTACGTAGTTAATCTGCATTACTAAGTAATTTTACAAACTTCTCTGGTACCTATTTTATTGTGAGAGATATTTTCGTTAAACTCCGTCAGCATTAAGCGGAGACTAAAACTTGTTTTAACAAAATAATGAGCATTGTTCGACTTTTGTCATCAATAAGAAGATTTTATTGTTTATAGCATCTAGCAACAACAGAAGATCCAACACTCTAGAGAATAAATACATGTAGGGACTCCTTGCAACACTTTTACTTTCTCTTTTTCTGTATCTCATAAATTTCTTCTTTTACATGAAAGAAAAAACATTGCACTTGATATATACAATCTTGTAAAGAAAAATGAGATCATATTAGAATACATCATTTAAATTCATTCCACTATATATTTACAGAGATTATGTTCAGAAATTAAACTCATTAATAAAAATAACTAACGAAATTAGCAATATTGAGGTTTATTTTATTCCTTGATTTCACTAAATAACATTTTATTACAATTTTTTACAAAATGTTGCAGCAACAGGGCATATGTTCCTAGTGTTAACAATGTCCATGGTCCTTTTGGATATGTTGATGATTTCTAGTGTAGTCTAAAAGCATTAAAGCTTGTGTAAAATCAAGCTGGCGCCATATTGTGGTTGAACTGTTATGACTGTGGTGGGGGCATGCGTATAAGAAGACGAAAGCTCAAAGGAGAACTGTTGTAAAATGATAGATAGAGCTAATTTCGCTTCCAACATTGCGAAGTTCTGGCCAATGCAAATCCTAGGCCCCCTACCAAACGGAAAAAACACGGCTCGATTTTTTGTTGCCTTTGACACTCCTTCGGAAAATCTTTCGGGTTTAAACTCCTTTGAGTCATTACCCCAAATTTCATGGCCATGATGAATTAACATTATTGGCAAAGATACTTGCACTCCGGCAGGTAAGGTTATGTTTCCTAATTTAGTCTCCTCATGAACCACTCGGTTAAGCAAATCTACCGGTGGATATAACCTTAAAACCTCGTGCAAAATCATAGTAACCTACACAAAATAAAAATTAAAGGTTAAATATGTACATTTACATATTTTACATCAATAGAAATGTTTGGTTAACAATCAAAAACTCATGTGCTTCACATAAATGCATAGAGTACTTACAATTCTGAGACGGTTAAGATTATCAAAATCTGGATCGCCATTCCCAAATACTTGAAGAACTTCTTCTCTAGCACGTGCTTGCCAATTCGGATGGATACTCAATAAAATCATTGTCCAGACAAGCAAAAGTGAGGTGGTCTCCTGCCCAGCAAAATAGAATTGCTTGCACTCTCCTATAACTTCTTGAATACTCATTCCAACATTTTTGTTTTCATGCCCAAGTTCATTAGAATAATTGGATTCTAATAATATTCCCAGTAGGTCATCAGTGCTAGATTCTCCTGCTTGTATTGCCTTCACCTTTTTATCAATAACATTGCTTAACAAAGATTGTATTCTTCTATCAATCTCCTTCATCCTCTTGTTCCTCTTAGTTGGTAGATATCTATATATATTGCATCATGCAGATTATTTTTTTAAAAAAAATTCGTCCACTTAATAAAGTAAATATGAACAATATCCACCTTGAACCAAACATAAATCATATCAGTTTTACAAATTGACTCTTTAATATTCTAGAAGGAACTCGTTATGTGCAATGCAAAGAATATTAGATTAGAAATGCTAATTTTACCTGAATCCAGGAATGTAAACTGATTGCAAAGACTTCATTGCAAGCTCAGCTTGTTCACTTTGAAGTTCAAAAACCTTTCTTCCTTCTTGGTAGCTACTTCCAAATGCTGTATGTGAAATCACTTCGGCAGTTAATGTCTGAAGGAAAGGCCAAACATCCAGCTCACATGACCCCTCCTTGCACACATAATTGTCCCATTTGTTCACCATCTCTCTACAACAAATGTGCATGACGGGTAACATACGCTGCAAACACAAGAAAGAAATTAATTACAAGCTTGAAAATTCATTATTCTTACTCAATATTCTAAAGTCGATAAATGAATTTAGACGATAGAGAGAACACCTTACACCTAGTAGACATAGATTAATCGGGCATAAGTATGAATTAATCATGCATAGGCCCAATAATCATTGTAGCGTGGTCAAGGACCTTATAGCGAGGCCTATAATTAAGGGCATCTCTGGGGCATCTATCCCTAATCGTTACCCATTTTCAGTATGTATATCTACATACACATTACACATTGCACATGTATACATTCCATTTGTTTGTTTGAAAAGATTATCATTCTTACATCTGAAGAATATTAAAACAAAGATTAAATATAATTGTATGTGAGCACATATATAAGTGTATCGGCAGTTAGGCATTCATGGATATGTCATCAAATAACAATGCAACAGATAAAACAAAAACAAAGAGGAAATCGAAAAAGACAATCACACAAGAACACAATAATTTTTATTGAAAACCCTAATTGGTATAAATCACGGCGGCCAAAATATCACTATATTCTGAAAATGATATAAAAATAGTACACATACATCTCCTTATATAATGTATACAAGAAAAATTGTTAATTCATCAAAAATACAAGACAATACTTAAAAAACCTACAAGCGAAAATACCAAGCCCAACGTAAACAAAATTTGGCTCGTGGAGAGGAAGTTGCCACCTAGCCCCTGCCCATTCACTAGAAAGCGGATCTTGCCCGCTAATCGGAGAGCGAGACCCCTAATTTGTATAGGATAATATGTCGTCCAATGACTACAACAATATCTAACAAGATAATGGCTAATTAAAACAACCAATAAGAAACGTTTTCAGAATAAATGCTATAACAGTTATCTGAGTGCAAATTTGTTGTCACAAATTTTGTCTCATCTACTATCCCAATTCAATTAGACGGTTGTATTGCATATAAAATTTACATTCAATTTTTTCAGTTAATAAAATTAAATGCAATACAGTTATTAAATTAAATTTGTAACATAACTTAAAAGTATGAGCATGTCGGGTGAAAGTCAGAAAGGCAAACAGGTGAGGGAAAATACTTGGAAGATTATCATATCTTGATCTAAAATACCTAATTACCTTCAATTTCTCTAGATGGAAAGCCGGATTGAGGAGTTTTCTATGTTTTGCCCACTGCTCTCCATCATAATTTGCAAGCCCATCTGCAAACAACTTAACCAGTGGGTTGAGCTTCACCTTCTCAAATTTATTGTTCTCTGTGAAGACATCTTTAATAGCTTCCGGGTCCATGATGTTCACCCTTGGTGTCGGTCCAATCCATATGAAGGAATTGTTACCTATAGGTATACGGTCAAAAAATTATGTGCTTCTAATTATGTACAACAGAAACAAGTCCAACTTGAACGTGATTAACTGAACTCTGTAACACATTTAAATAAGCAAGCATGTATAATTAATGTGGTGTCACAATCCAATTAGTCACTAAATTAGTAAATTAATCCTATTTGTTCTTGTTATTTTTTCCCCTTCTAAGTTAATAGTACCCTTGTTTTAGTTGATTTCACAATCTTCCTAACCGTATTCATAACAAAATTATGAGTAATGATATATGCACTAACAGTTATAAAGTTTGTATAGATTAATGTGTTAAATTATAAATAATGAACACTTATTTATATTTAGGGTGAGTCTATTATTATAATAAATTATAATTTATAATGTCAATTTGTATATAACGGTTATTATATTTGTTAATGTAAATAATATTATCAAAAAATTACACCAATAAATGAAAAATGAAGTTGAATTACCATATTGCTTGATGGTTTCACAGACAAAGGGCGTCACCCGTGGCAAAATATCGTCGGAGAGATTGAGGGGCTTCGACTTAGCTTTCCTAATCATTGTGGAGTTTTCTTTCGTATCTCCAAAGAACAGACGATAGGAGTTTCCATGGAGTCCTTGTTTTCTGAGGCACTTCTCCAGCTTCAGTGGTCTCAACCACACCCAATTCAACACTTTCCATGCCCATGCCACAAATAAAGCAACTGCCACCACCACCGCCACCGGTTTGTAATTGTAGACTGCATCCATTTTAGTCTGAGAAGCCTCTCAGAAATCTATGTAAGATATTTAAATCTAGAAACAGAATAGAGATTATATATATAGCGGGAGAAGGTAAGAAAGTAAATTAGTGTGTAATTCTTTATTTGTTTCTTTCAGTCGGTATTAGAGGTGGCCTGTGGGGCTAGTAAACTTAAATTTGATAAAATTAAGTTTTGCCGTTTACCTTGCTTGGGGACTACGTATACTTCCTTTCCAAGAATATGATTATATTAATGTTGAAAACAGAATGGGAGGCCCATGTTACCTCTCTTGTCTAATTTTAATGGTATATTATGTTATCTCTTGGTAAGAATTTTTTGTTAATTATTATGTGATTTAAATAATTAGTTCGCTTGGGAGTTGAACTATGTTCTTTATATGGTCTTATGTATTATCTGTGGAACTATTAAACTTCCATTTTAAAAAATAAAAAAAGAAATTACCTAAAAAAGCTAGGCTATACAATTTTTAAATTTGAATTGGCTTGAATCTATTTTTCAATTAGTTTATAATTTTTAAAATACATGAACTATAACGAAATAAATTTGTATCAACTTTCAATTTAAAGTGTTTGAATTTGACTTTGTGTGGACCCATAATCTAAAAAGAAAATTTTATGTATAATTTTTGGTACTATTTGTAGATGGTAAGGATTTTTGACATAATGTTAGGATGAAAGTGAATAAGGTTATAAGTGTAGGAAACAATTTCTATAAATTTTTTAAAATTTAACACCACACATCAAGGCAAAGTATGAGTAATTTCTATTGTTTTAAGTCAAAAATAGTTTACAATTTTCCATTACAAGAAAGTTTAGAACAGCACCTCACTTTATTCATTTGGGAATTCACATGCAGCTTTGAATCCGTTTATATAATAGAGATCGGACAGGAAGAAAAAAACAACAAAACAATTCTTTGTACTCTCCGTCGTACACTACACAAGGCTCGTTTAATATAATTTATTTAAAAATATATTATAGATTAATAATTAAATTATTGAATAAATAATTAGTTCTGTTTGGTATAGTCTTTTTAAAACAAATAATTAAATAAATTTTTAAAAATAATTATTATGTATTTTAACACCTTATATAATCTAAAATAATAAAGATCGGCCATTAGACAGTTTATTGTAAAAAAATAAGCACGTGCACCGGCTGGGAGAGAAAACTTGAAATGGCTTCCTACCCATTTATATAATAGAGATCGGACAGGAAGAAAAAACAACGAAACAATTCTTTGTACTCTCCGTCGTCCACTACATACCATACAAACTCTCTTTTTAGAATAGTTTATTTTAAAATAATTTAAATTTTATTTTTTAATTATAATAAAATATGATTAAAAAAAATATTTATTAATTATTTTTTTAAAATAAATTAAAATTATTATTATACTCGATTTATAATTTTTTTTAAATTAGTTAAAATAAATATTTTAAAAATAATTTATTTTAAAAAATAAATTTTAATAATTAATTCCGAACAGGGGCCAAAGAGAGAAAGTTAAAAAAAATATCATAAAATATAACTCGGGCTCCTCCACCACCCACTTTATGTCATGTGGGCTACCCCTTCGGCCGCCTCGTACATTGACTGGGTCCGTTGAAATTTAAGTCGGCTTTCTTTTGCTTTTTGTATTTGGACCGTCATATTGAACTACTCGTGAATAGCTTTAAGACCATTTCAATTATTTATCCTTCAAAAAGGAAACAAAATTATGTTTTGCTTGGGGACTACGTACTTATACTTCCTTTCCAAGAATAGGATGCTATTAATGTTGAAAAGAGAATGGGAAGCCCATGTTACCTCTCTTGCTATTAATTATCATCATCATCATCATTATTATTAATTTAATTTAACTATCATGTTTATAAATTGGACATAAAAAAAATTTAACATAAAAGTATACAACATGTAGTTGATTAAATGAAAATGACTAAATATTTAAAAAAATGGAAACTCTAGGTTTTAGTTAAGTAATAGAAGTTATTTGGTATTTTTGAAGTTTTGATATTAGATATGGTATAAATTGAAAAATATATAAAATTTTATTTATTAGAATTATTATGTAGTCTAGTTTTATTTTTTATTTATCCATTTTAAAGAAAAAGAGTTTTTTTTTTTGTATTATGATATGGAATACACAAAAAAAATAGATGGAGAGAGGAAGAACTAGTCTTTAAGAAAGAAGGTGAATCAAGATTTTAAATTAAGTTGTAAGGTATATAATTGTTAAAATATTTAATAAGTAATTAATAAGGACAATTATGAAATAAAAGAAAGTTACAATACGTCCATTTTTCTTTCCTTACAAATCTGGCCAATTTAGCTAGGAAACTTTCTCAAGAAAATTGACCAAAATTTTCTGAAGTTTTCTTTAGTTTTCTAGAACTTAAAAATCTCACAAACATATGATTTCTTAAGAAAATTATCATTTTTCTTAATTTTTTTTTTATCATTTCTTTAGTTTTAAAAACTTACAAACAAGGTGTAAGTGACATGAGTTCAAATCTTAACAAATACGATAAATTTTTTAATATGAAACAAATAACTGAGTTAACTCGATTGAGTTAACCGAGTCTACGTGTAAAATTATTCCAAAAATGGTTAAATGTTGAATCAAAAATGATTAATCAATTGAGTTTTAGACGACTTGTGCTATATATATATATATATATATATATATATATTTCAAATGAGTAAGCGGGTGTCACAGTTGCATTCGAAATGCCGAAACAAGTGTAAAACGAGTTGCCAGAAGAATAAATTTTTAGTGTCAAATAAGACCAGCATTTAGAGGTACTGTAGCACACGATGTTTAAGAAAATACTAAATCTAATTATTTAATGAAATTATTGTTTAAAGTAAAATTATTTTAAAATATACTCCTTCCATCCTAAAAGGATAATCTAAACTTTTGACACTTTTTTGACAAAAATTTTAAGACGTTTTAAAAACACATATATGCACTATATTCTTTATATGTTTTTACATTCTTAATATATTTGTATTTCATATTTTTTTAATATATTAAAGATAATGTACAAATATTTTTTTAAAACGTCTTAAAATTTATACTAAAAAAATATCAAAAATTTAGTTCATTCTTTTCAGTACATAAAGAGTATATATTAATATATACCTTGTTGTGAAGAGCTAGATTGCACGAATCGAATAACGCAAAAATTTTATAATTCTGAATTCATTTGAGAAAGTGTAGAATCAATAAATAAAATTTAAGAACCAGTAGGAAGCTGCCACGTGGCAATAGGCAGATGCTTTATGAAAATTTCACTTTATCACAACTTATATGCATATTGCTCCTAAATTCTAAATGATAAGAAGTGATTCAAAACTATAAAATATCTTCTAAGCATCTAAGACGTATTGGTGAAAATAAGTCGAATCAAATCGAGTATGACTTGTTCAGATTCTACTCATATAATTTATCTAGCTTGAAATAAAGATTGTGTATGACTCGTTTAACTATCGAGCCCAACACAAAGATGAATCGAGTTCGAATAGTTTGAAGTTTTGAAGCGAATTACATCAAATATCAATAGAAAAAATAATTTAATAAGGTCCAAATTAATTAATCGAATTTTAATGTATGCTCGTATTCTACTCGTATTCTACTTTAATTTAATAAGCTTGTTTTTAGAGTAAGATATGATAGATGCACCAAATAAGCAATGTCATTAAAGGATGAACAAAGTTCGTTGAGATCGAGATAAATTTCCATGTAAGCAGATTTTGGAATGATGTATTGTAAAGATCTTGTTGGCAAAAGTGACCAACTATTATAATGTTATTTATTGACAATAAAGTTTCTGTAATATACAATAGTAATGGTAGGGTAGTCACAAACTTTTCAAAATTAATAATACTTTTATAATTTGAAATCGGTGTAATTTGGCTTCCAAAATTGAAAAGTTTTGTCCAATGCATATCACGGGCCCCCAGCTGAACAGGAAAAATAAGACCTGATTTTTCGTTGCCATCAACACTCCTTCAAAAAAAATAATTCTGGTTTAAATTCATTTGCATCATCGCCCCATATTTCTTGGCCTTGATGTGGTAGCATAATTGACAATGCGTGCTAGTTTATATGTATATATATAAACAATATGGAATTTAGAGGTAGTTATATAATGAAACGCGGAAGCACAAAATTATATTTATATAACTTGGAATTAAAAAAATACATGTACGGCCTTATATAGGTTACGTTATTTGTGGGTCAAATAACTTATTTAATATATTATCATAAATATTAAAATTTTAATTATATTAATATTCTCTAATAGTGCGATTTGCACCCCCGGTTGGTAATATTATTAATTTTCCTATCTTCGTTTTTTGACTAACTACTCATACAAGCATGAGTATCAGCAAATATAACCTTAATACCTCGTACAAAATCATAGTAACCTGCAATTCTTTTTTTAAAAAAATTGAATCATACGAAAAATATATAAGCAAGCTAGCAAATTAATGTTTAGCGTGACTGTTCAAGTATTTTCAATTTTTTTGGTTATTTAGTTTATCAAAATTTGGATCTTCATTCCCAAATACTTGAACAACCTCCTATCTGGCACATGCTAGCCAATTCGGATGGATATATGCTCGCTAAAATCTTTGTCCAGACAAGAAAAACTGAGGTGGTCTCTTGCCTAGCAAAGTAGAATTATTTAATAAACAAAGGGCAAGACACGCGGCGCAATATCATCAGAGAGATTGACGGCTTCGACTTAGCTTTCCTAATCCTTGTGGAGTTTTCTTTCATGTCTCCAAACAACAGACGGTAGGAGTTTCCATGGAGTCCTTGTTTTCTGAGGTACTTCTCCAACTTCAATGGACTCAGCCACATCCAATTCAAGACCATGCCCATGCCACAAAACAAGCAACTGCCACTGTCAAAGCAATAGTTGTACACTATAATATCCATTCTTACTCCTAAAAATCTCTCAAATCTATGCAATATATGGACTTATTATAAAGAGGAGTAGTGATCGAGAGTATCTATGCAAGTCTCTATTTAAATTAGTACTTATTTCTGTCTCTGTCTCACTCAAGTATTTAGTCACCCGACTATCTAGTACCGTGAAGGTAAAAATTGTCACTAAATGTCAAATAAATGTGTCAACAAGTAGGGCTAGTAAAATCTGAGCGGATGGATCAATGGTGACACATTTATTTGACTTTTAGCGACAGCGCGGTCCAAAGATCGGTAGACTTGTAGCAATCCGTGAAGAAGATTTGAAGGCAATATGCAGCTAATCTTGTGCATTTTCAGTTTTTGTCTGATGGAAGATAGAGAATATAGGACTTGTCGCCTTTTGCGTGGACTCTTTTTAATTAATGTCAGGGGTAATGCAGTCATTTTGTAAGCTTTGTAATGCGTGGGGCTGCAATCTAATTCTTTTAGATTGGGTTCTAGGAGTTATTTCGGTATTCTTGTAATGGTTTTATCAAGGGCAGAGGAATTCATGAGAGCGTAGCTTTGGCTCAACAAATGGTAGCAGATATTGATAAGAAGGTGGAGGGCGGATTGGAGTTTTTTGCTCCGAGCACTATGAAATTTGATTTCAGTGAAAATTGGTGTGATTTAATCTATAGATTGATAGCCAATTGTTGGTATAATATAAAGATCGATGGTTCCTTATATGGATGGTTCCTTATATGGATGGTTCAACTCTTCAAGAAGCGTTAGACAAGGGGGCCCTTTATCACCTACTATTTTCATTATTATGCAAGATTGTCTGAAGTCTAAATCGACTAACGCTAGAAGGATCCATTAAGAGGTATATAAAGCTGTTGGCCAAGGCTTGAGTATTTCTCATTTAGGTTTTGCTGATCGTAAAAGTATATGATATATTAAAGTTGATGTGTAAAATAACTCTGATAAATCGGTGGAGTTGTTATTGCAGATATGAGAGTATTGCAGCTGCTTCAGCAATCTCTCTCTCTCTCTACTACTACTTAAAACTCCCTCAACCATGGAGACTTCGGGTAGCTGAGTTGAGTCGTCTCTCCATTGCAACTACGGTGGTGACTTGATCTCACCTATCTAATCACGTCAGCCTTCCGGTCGAATCTTCTCTTTTTGGGCCAAAACAGAACTCTGATGAGCATTAGCCCATGTCTGACCAACAAAAAGCCCATTCAACCTCCAACTATTCTTCTCGTCACCCTTAACCTCCGCGTAATAATGACTACCCGCCATTAACAATAACTTAAAAACCATGGAAACCGCCACAATTACCAGCAACACCCCAAATATCTTCCGACCCATATTCTTGCCCGATTTCAAAGACTGCCCAAATTTACACAACCCCAATAAAGTATCTTATACTCCCTAAATCAATGTCTCGGGAGAGAGAGATTGCAATACTCTCAGATCTGCAATAACAACTTCACCGATTCATGAGAGTTATTTTATGTGACGTCCCCAAATTAACATCTCTGAATTCTCGTGGAAATCGGGTCGCCAAATATCATCTTAGCATATTGAGTTGTCAATATTTGACAACTCACTCTGTTATATCTTATAAGGATCTCACATACGAATAAATTTACATAGTGGAAGCATAAAACTTAATTAAATAATTAAGGTTTTATAATAACATGGTCTCGTACGAATGGGAGTCGTACAATATTCAATCACACATTACAAGTTAGACAAATCCGGGAACATCTCAGTAATACCCTATTTTGCTCTTCCCTTTTGAGGTTCGCTTCGCTCTACTGCTTCTGGAAGGTTTATAAAAACATAGTAAGAATGAGCAAAAGATGCTTAGCAAGAAATTATTCTATTTTCAATAAAAATGATCTTTCCAGTCAAAAAAATAAAACGGCATGGTTTTGAATCATTAAAACTGTAATATTTGAATTCACGAGTTAATATGAATTCTATCAACGCGTGCATGATATACGAGCAAATGTAGTATCATGCCATTCAACATTTAATATTTTGAATAATTGAACATCAATTGGGTGACATTTCTGCCCGACACTTTGTAATTTCGTCATCCTCGACACACAGTCAAGTTTAACAACTTGTGCCCGTATACGTCACAGCTACAAGAGTTAACCATGTAGGGTCTCGGTACACTGGTCTTTAACTATGTTCAATATTCGATTTTAAATTATCATGAATCATGTGAAAATGATAAACGTTTCAACAATATGGCATGCTTATATATGGTAGATATGCATAATCATTTTAAACAAGTTCAAGAATTTAACTTGAAATAAGAAAAAAATGTACAAGTAATCAAATTTGTACAATCATGGCAAATACGTATACTGGAATTTAAATCATATGTATTAAAAGCTAAATAAATTGCTTGTATAAGTGAAACAATAATTTATACATAAAGCGAAGAATAATTACTTGCCTTAATAACGCTTCCTAAACTTTCCAAGAGACGCGTTTTGCGATCGTAGGCTTTCTTTGCCCTCCACGTACATTCCTATAATAATAACAGCCTATCATTAGTATCGTCGTTTTAAAAATAGGTCACTCACTCTCAAAAGTAAACCTAAGTATCTTGGAGTCCCAAATTAAAAATGACATGAACACACACAAAATTTTAAAGGGCAAAATTGTCATTTTATGACAATTCATCGTTTGACTTATTCCGTCTAATTTATTCTTCGTATTCATTCTGAGGTATTCTTAACCCTAAAATACTTTATCGGATTCTTGTTCGAATATAAAATAAGTATAAAATTCGTATATAAAATATACGATGTTTAAAATAATAAATGTGATGTGTGAACACATCGCAATGATATTTAAATCATAAAAAAAGAAGAATTAAAAATATTATTCCTTAACTATTCTAATTTATTATTTGAATAAAATATAATTTAATTAAATACAATATTTTTCTAATTTAAGAAAATTTACTCTCAAATTTTAAAATAAAATTTATAATAATAAATACTAAAATGTCCAAAAACCCATCTAAACATGCTCGAAAGGCCTAAAACTGATAATGCCCATAACAAAGTAATGGGTTGTGCTCAGAAGCCCGTTTCCAAGCCACCCACCAAATTTGAGCCAATTCTAAGTTAGAAAAATTTTCAACTAAATGACATTATTGTAAATAAGGGTAAGTGACAGTTTTGTAATTAACACTGCAATGACATTTTTATAAATAGTGCAGCAGTGACATTTTAGTAAATAGACTGCAGTGGTATTTTAATAAATAAGCTGCAGTGACATTTCTATAAATATGCCCTAAGGGCAATTTAGTAATTTATTGCAAATGGTTATTTTGGTAAAATACACAGAAGGGTATTTTAGTAATTAACTCTTTCTAAAAATAATGATAATGAAAATTAGGAAAAACAATAACAACAAAACCAAATAATCTCAAAGTCAAGAATGGCTAACCGAGTCAACCATTGATTGGCTGACTGGTCGGCCATTCCTTCCTCACTTCCCTGCCGTCAGATGGGCCTGCATGGCAAGGTCGACACTAAATGGTCGGTCGGGATAATAGTGACCAAGTCGACCATTGACTGGTCGGCCTGGTCGGCCCCTTCCCAAATCCGACTACTTGAGGAACTGGTCGGTCGGAGTAACAGTCGACCATGCCGACCATTGACTGGTCGGTCTTGTCTGTCTGGTCGGCCCCTCGGATCCGACTACTAGGTCGCCCATGGCAATGGCCTGCAGGCCGGGCGGTCGGTCAAGAGGTAGTTGACCAAGTCAACTGTTGACTGGTCGACTGGTCAGTTCCTTCTCCTTCACCTCTGGTTACCTGAGTGGTAGCCTCGCCGACCGGCAAGCACGACTGTGACCGGCAGGAAGCTGCCCTTGCCTCACACCCACACACACACACACAATTTGACGGGGAGTCCCAATTTTCTTTGCGAAAACTCAAGATAGGCACGAATTCAACGGCCCCTCGAGCTAATTCACTGGATTTAAGGTTCCCCGACTTGTCTTCTCCGTCTCTAGCCAGTCTGCATGATCGACGGTGAAAACTCTAGCCAAAACATAAGAATCATATTTTTGAACACAAAATCCCATTTTTAAAACATGGAAATGATTGTTACACTGCAAGGAATCATATTAAACACTTAAATCGATCCGAGAGGCACTACATAACACAGATGGATCGATTATTATCAAGAACCCTAGGGTTTCGAAAATCGAGTCAATCCGAGTCCATGGGTGCTCAAATTTGTCGATTCAAAGTGCAAATCAACTCTACTGGACCTCTAG
>JAUMHB010041251.1:0-18598 GCA_032359685.1 Pittosporum tobira
ATAAAACAACAAGACTTTATTTCATGCATTAATTTTATGTCTCTAAATAATAATAAAATACCAAAACTTATTTTCATGCTTATTAAAAATATTAATGAAACAACAATTCCAATGCTTTATGAAAAACTAAAATTTCATTTCATACTTATGCAAAATTCAAAGGCTCTCCTAAAATTTTAAATCTTCTCCGGGAAGGGTCGTACACCAAACGTTTCTTATATTCCAACTCACGTGAATTCTATTACATAACTATTTTACTTAGATAAATATTACCTCCAACCATCCATTAATTAACTCATTCTACTTATCCAAAATTAGTCACTTATTAATTAAATTTCATACCCCATTAATATAACATCTTCCAGTTTTTTTCTACTAATAATTATTCAAGCACTTCATAAGTATTCTATACAGTAAATTTAATAATTCTTCCACTGACTCCTAAGGTCATTTCTTATTTAATACTACACTTTAGTATATTTGATAATTGTTTCCAATACTGTTGCAGACATCAACATTGAGTATATATATATTTACTATTACTTATATTACTATTGCAATTTTTGTCAGAGTAATAGTACAGTAGAAAGTGATAGACCAACAATTATTGACTATTCGAATTTTGCGATAGCTCAAAAGTCGTCCGACAAATATTAGTGGGGTCTACACGTATTTCGTTGTGGAGTCTACAGATACTTTGTCGTTATGCGGTGCACGGTAAGAAAACGAATATTCCCTGGCGGCAACTTAAATATTCTTTTTGTCAAAAACTAAAATTTGCATTTAGCAATCTATAGTTTATTTTATCCCAAAAATATCATACTGTTAGAGATAAATAAATTTCATAACATGTTGAAAATATTGGATTTTTACAACTAGAGTACTTGCATGACTTGCTACTTTACTTATTTCCCAAAACCTTCACTAGCTTTTGCACTTCTCTAGCCTCCAAATACTTTCCCATAACAATAAATAACACAACATTCATTTTAGAATCAATTTCCTCCCATTTATAGAAAATCACTATTAATTATGTTTGTACCCATTATACTTAAACAGATATAACTTATTATTTATAACTCTTGTGTTATCATAACTATTTTTTTTCAGAAATTAGACTTCATTATATATGTATGGACTCTTGAATCACTCAGTTTGGACTTATAATGAAAAATATATGATTTTCCAAAATCATAACAGAGTCTCAGTTTCTCTGTTTCTGCCGAATGTTACTGCAGTCCCCTTCTAAAAATTTATTAAAATACCAAATGAACTCCAAAAATTACTAAATTTGATAAAAATCATTTACACATATTAAAGTACATCCATTAAAAGTTTCAAGTCCATTAGACTAGCCAATTATTTTATATAAATTTCGGAACATAGCTATTAATAGCAAATTTTCAGATTCAGCATGTTTTGAAAACGACCAATTAACTTCTGTAAACTTTCGTTAAACATCATTGCATCAACTTAAGCATAATAACACATCTAATACATATTTTATTCCATCAAAAACTAGAATTCAAACCATAATCAACTTTAACCATATAAATTTTCAACATTCATGATCTACACTTAATCAACTCATAATAAATCCATTATCCAACTAATAATTTGCAAATAAACCAACTAATCAATCAAATAATCCAACCAACAATCATTATCCATAAATGAAATTATGACCTTGAGCTAGGGTTAAGGTTTTATCTTAGATCTCTAGCTTTTTGATCTCTTTTGCTCTCATTTCTTTCCAAGTTTGTATGAACAAATGAACAACTCTCTCTCTCTCTCTAACTCTCTTTTGGCCGGCCACACTTTGGGTAATTGAAGAAAAAATCTTGTTTTCTTAAAAAAATATATGGATGGGCAAAGTAGTAATTTCAACCATGAGAAGTTTCTCCAACAAGCTAAGGGCAAATTAGCCATTTCACATTATACACATCATGCTTGCATCATGCTCTCATCACATCATTGCTTACCTCATGCTTCCATCATCGCTTATATCACCATGCTTATGTCATTTTGCTTGCATCATCACTTGTTCCAAGATCTTCATTTTGGCCCCTTTACTTTAACTCAAAACCATGAAAC
Source organism: Pittosporum tobira (assembly GCA_032359685.1). NCBI lineage: Eukaryota > Viridiplantae > Streptophyta > Magnoliopsida > Apiales > Pittosporaceae > Pittosporum > Pittosporum tobira. Next base: position 2,095 of record JAUMHB010041251.1, read on the forward strand.
CCCCCAATATTCAAATTGAAATTCTCAAAATAATATCATTTTCCATTTCTTCAAATTAAATAATTTACCTAATTTCTTATTTTGAAAATTCGGGGTGTCACACTTTTACCCTTGAAATGTGTCAAATTAAAAGAGACTATTTTACTCATAAAAGGGTTGTTTAGTCATTTTACAACAAAGCAAGGATTTTGTTCTTTCATTTTAGGGCAAAAAAATCATGTTTTTAATTTTCTTTTTTAGGACGGAGGGAGTAATTTTTTTTTTAGGTGATCTTACCTTAAATTTATATTTCAAAAATTAAAGAGTACGTATATATATCCACAATAAGCTACTGCTACTGCTACTGCTACTGCTACTGCTTCTGCTTTGTTTTATTTTTATCCGTTCCACACCTGGTTATCTTGCTTTTACTGTCTCAGTAATATGATTTTTACCAAATGTGCTTCCTTCTCGGTCCCTCTCACACCAAGGAAAGAAAGATCCTCACACACCGACACCCCCGCTATGAATCAAATTGTGAATTTTTATTATAAATATACTAAAACATATACTAAAAGTCTTCTTTTTCTTTTCAATCAAGAACTCATTACATAAAAATAAAAATAATCAAATTTCAGTTTCCCACAATAAACTCTTTGACTCGTGAAAGCATAAGGTGCAATTTTTTTATTTAATTTTTATTTAATTTTTGAATATCTAAGTACAAAACAACTCAAATAATACTATGTTTTTAAATAAAAAAATATTATTCGCTTTTGAATTTTAATTTTAAATACTTTTAAATTCAAATTAACATGAGTAATATATTATTTATTTTTTTACACCTAATATTATTTTTTAAATAGATCAAAGTTTTTATAAATATATTGATTATTTAATAAATTTAAAAATTAATTATATTTTTATATTTTCAAAAGGGAGAGAAAGTATTAAGCATTAGGTGCATTAATTAAAATCCATAAAACCAAAGCCAATTAGTATTTGGGAATTGGGACAAAAGAGTAGCCAAGCTTTGTTGCGAGATGGGGCGCACGGTACGTCAAGATTAGGTCGTCTTGTTGGGGCGCACCATAACAGTACTCATCATCAAGTCTAATAGTACTGCAAATCTGTCTCTCATCCTCAATATCCACCGCTAGATCGATCAACAAACGAGATCCAACGGCTATAACCACGAGCAAAAAGACGCTTAGATTCTGTTCAGTAAAGCAAAACCGCGAAAACCATGATTGTCCGAAATGGACTTACCCGATTGGATAACTCAATTGGTCCACGTGTAATCCGACTATATTTTTATTGGACCACCGACTTACCTGTTTGGTGGGTATAATCAATTCCGAAATAGAAAATCATTATATGATTAGTTTAAATTATCTCATTTTTACTGATAATCATTGAACTGTTACTCAAATCAGTGAGTTTTTCTCCCTCTGTCAATGATTAAAATATCAAAAATTCGTTTTTTAAAATATTAATTTAATATATATATATATATATATATATATATATATTATATTTTCGCAATATTACACTTATCGGTGTTTCACATAAAATAAAGATAGAAGTGTTAATATGATATAAAAAGAGACAAAAAAGTAATTACATATGAAAAATATTAGCATATATATAATTTATTTTGGAAAAATAAAAATGATAGCTAGGCGGCGTATTTTTTTATTTATTTTTATTTTAGATATAAATATATAATGTTAATAAATTCCTAATATTTTAGAGTTCTTTAAACATTTTTTTTTTGTATGACATCAAATAAAATTCAGAAAATCAATGAAAAAGGAAATTCGATAAATTCTGAATATTTTAATAGTTAACAGTCTTTACACTCACTATTTTAATAATATATTATATTATATAATGAAGCATCATATTCATTGTTCTTTTTTTTTTTTTTTTTTTGCGCATTTATAATCGACCATAATTGTTGGCTGTTTATAAATTTATAAAATACAACGTTAACCCCAACAGAAATATGTACAATAATTAAATTTCTTATGAATCCCCTCATCTTTTCGTTGGAAAAGAATTGTTAAAACTCCAAGATTCTATTTGACATAATTTATTTTAAAATATTTTAAAATTTATTTGTTAATTAAAATAAATTATAAATTAAAATAAATTATAAATTAATTTTTTTAAATAAATTAAAAATACGTTATACTTAATTTATAATTTTTTGAAAATTAACTTAAATAAATATTTTAAAAACAATTTATTATTAAAAATAAGTTATAAGTTGTCCAAAACAAGACTCGCGTCTTTTACGAATGAATTTATTTTTTTGTTTTATAATTTAATTTAAAAATTTAAAAATAATATAAAATTCTTAATTCAATATAATTGTGAATGCTACGTTATTTTTCTCCATTCTAGAATCAATATATTAATTTAATTTAAAATTTTTATGTTTAAAATTTGAAAAAAGGACTTATTTTAAATTATTTATATTATTATAAACAAATAAAGTATAAGTTGAATTGAATGGAGGGAGGGGTTAAATGGGTAACAGCTGGGGAATCCATTAGCCAACACGTCAGAAGCAAAATGAAAATATCTCAACTCTCTCTCTCTTCTTTTCTCTCTCCTCTTCTTCTTCTTCCTCCTCCACCTCCGTCGTCTTCTTCGTCTCTGCAAGTTCACTGGCCAGGAATTTTTCTCTCTCTAAAAGTCCAAACTGCTGCTTCGTCTTCTTCTTTAGCTTGTTGTTCGAAGCCCGATGTTGTGGTCACCAGAGAGCGCGGCAAAAACGGGAAGCTTATCAATTCCCTCGTAATTTTATACTCTCTCTCCATATAGATTGTACATTTTTTGTTTTATGTTTGAATTTTGATTGCTGAATTATAATTGATTGGTGCGTTTTAGCTAATTACGGGTTATAATTATTAATGCAGTAGTCTCTTTTTATAGGAATTCTGATGTAGAATGTTTGAATTTTAATATGGAATGTGTTTTCGCGTCGTTTAAGCATTTTGTTATGCTCTCGACACTGATGAAGTTTCAAATTAGGTGTTTGATCAATTGTTCAATTAAAGAAGCAAACTTGTATTCCAAAAACGAGTAGAATTTACTGAGGCAATTTGGCAAATTGATTTTTATGTATTGATTAATTTAAACCACAAATTGGGATTAGTGATTAGATTTTAATGATTGAAGGGAAATGGCTATTTTGACATACATTAAAGGTAGTAATCTTCTTTATGCAATTATTGCTTGGGTGCAACCAAATTTCTGTTATGGCTTAAGAATAAGACACAACTTAAAGGGGGTGTTATATGCAATGGAATGCATAATTGTTGTGATTACAAGGTTTTAATCTAGTTAAATAAGTTGATGCTAGGAGGAATTGGTGGATTCTCATTATGGGAACGGAGGGATTACCAAATATACATGCTTTAACTGGTGAACTGTTTTTGCAAAATAGAACTAGCTGTTTAGGAGTATGCATATTCAGTCATTCTTATATATTTTGAATTAGGTTCCTACTTAAATAACTGAAGAGTTAATGTTATTGTTTTCGTAGAGTTTCATCGTATAGCACTTATTACTTTTCTGGGAAAGACACTGTACGTGAGAGTTCCCCTTCCTATAATTCGAATCACTCTAGAGAGGCGTGCTTATGTTGTTCCTTGGGTTAGTTCACGTGAATGAAAGTATACAGTGACTATAGCATGGAACAATGACCAATTAAAATGATATTCCTTTTTTTTCTTATTTTCTATTAAGAAATTGGTATAGTTCTATTGTCAAATGAATATTAGGTGATTAATTACCTAACCTTTTTTTAATCTCTTCTGTACTTGCTGACTCCCCTTCACTACAGCAAAATCATGTGCCTTTTGGTAATACAGATATGTGCCTTTTGGTAATACAGATATGTTGAAGGCCTTCTGCACACCTTTATATGGTGTTGTCTAATTACAAAAAATCCTGGCCCTATGTAGCAGTCAGCTTTCTTGATAACAGAACTTCAGTGAATTAGTTTATGATGCACAGAATATTATCCACATTGCTTTTATTCAAAAGTATAGACCCAAAAAAAAAAAAAAAGGACGTAATTTTCTTCATCATAACCTCTGTCTCTGTGTGTGTGTGTGTGTGTGTGTTATTTTAACCCATAATATGGGACAACTAGACATTCTTTAAGAGCCTTTATCTTCTGTTAGAGCATTATGTCAGTTCTGGTGTCCTGTTACTTAGAGACTTAGAGTAGAGATGGTATAATTTTCAAACACAGGCCAAACATGGGATCAACTGTTTAGAGCTTCCTCTCATTCAACATATGCACTTGCCCGATTTGGATAAGCTCTCTTCTGTATTGAGAGGTAAGTTTCATGTTCTTTGCGGTTTTGCTTCAATGTTGTTATTTGATTTTTCATGATTTTTGAATGGCCATGATGTTGTTGACTTCAGCTTAGATGATGAGGCAGTTTTTCTTTGGCCTTTCTTGAGTTTTTTTAGTTATTCCTGTTCCTTTTTATTTTGTCAGTGCTAGTCAAAGGTATGGTTTATCATTTATGTAAATAGCTAAGGTCTGGATTATTAATTTTGGTTTCATGTCGAGTTTCTAGCTGAAAGAAATGGGAGTGGTGTGGGGCCTATCCTAGTTATTATAATTTATGGATCTAAAATGACACAAAAATAAGTTGTACACTTTTAAGGGTTGGCATTGGATGGTACCCAATTGCTTGTAATCTCTCTTGAACTATTATGCTTGTAGGTATTCTTATAATTGCTAAAATGGTGATTGATTTTCAATTAATGCTCTCTTTTTTTAATTTTTTTATTTCATTTTATTAGGTTCCCTATCCATGAACGTTAAGGCCAGTGAAGAACTACTTTGTTGAATTGTTCTTTTTTATTTTCTCCGTTTTTTTTTTTTATTTTTGTTGTTTAATTGTTCTTTTTTATTTTCTCCGTTCTCCGTTCTTCTTTTTTCTTTTTTCTTTTTATTTTTTAAAGTTATGTTCTATAGTATGGGTGGTTGATACCTCTCCTGGAATGTCTTGTGGCAGCAGCTACAGCTTTTGACTGGATTGTCATAACTTCTCCAGAAGCTGGTCTAGTCTTTCTTGATGCTTGGAAGTAAGATTCAAACACTTTTGAAAATTCTTGCAAAATGCTTCCTCATAATAATTAGTCTGTCTTGCTATGTATATCATCATTCTCAGATGCTAAAATTCAACTTGAAGGAAATATTTTTTTTAGATTTTATTTTCTTTGCCCCTAAATATTCTTCCAGGTTCTTGTAAATTGTAGTTATGAACTCTGTTTTGCCTCTGTTTTCTTATTACAAAGAAATTTATTGTTGTTGGAGCATTTCGGTGTTCCTTTCCGAGTGTGTCTTTGAAAGTATTATATAGTAGTGGGTTCACAGGTCTTTCCTGATTGATGTGCACTTTTCATCAGTTGGAGTTGTTGCTACTTATGCTTCGAATGGAATTTGTTGGCAAACTAGCACTCCAGTATTCCATTTTGGATTGTACCATAATAAGTATTGTAGATTGAAAATTTTATACTCGTAGAAACTCAATATATATCCAGTGTTCCATTTTGGATCGTACCATAATAAGTATTGTAGATTGAAAATTTTATACTTGTAGAAACTCAATATATATGTTGATATTCCTATTCTTATATGTACTCTCACTTTTGATTCTTAGTGCTGCTGGTACTCCAAACGTTAGGATAGGTGTAGTTGGAGCTGGTACAGCAAGCATATTTGAGAACGTTGCGCTCTCATCAAAGCATCTCCTTGACATAGCTTTCGCTCCATCAAAAGGTATTTTCTTTAAATCTTTATTTCATTTACATTTGCAAAAAGTTTGACATGGCATGTTGCATATTTTGTTAATTACCTTCTCCTTTTGGTATCCAACTTGAAAATCATATATCTCTTGGAATCCATAGCTTCCTGAAGCTGGAATAAAATCTCATTTCATTTTTCTTTTACTGTAGCGACTGGTAAAGTTTTAGCTTTGGAGCTTCCAAATAATGGGAATAAAAAGTGCACCGTCTTATATCCTGCCTCTGCAAAAGCTAGCAATGATATTGGTATGTGCTATGTTTGTTGAGTATGATTGTTTTTCCGATGGTCTAAATCATGTAGTTTTAATAATTGGTAGTCTCTCATTTAGGTGAAGATGTGGTGATACTTGGTTTTGGTTGGTCACTAAAATTTCAAATAAACATTATGGCTCAAGGGGTCCACTTTTTTATTGATAATTGTCGAGTATCCAATTTCATTTTTCATTAAAAGAAGAATTTTGTTAGAAATAAGAGAAAGTACAAAAGTCAAGGAGGAGACACCCAAGTCTCCCGTGCACCCCATACGGAAAGCAGTATAGTCCATAGCATCAAAGTCATAGTATGATGAATGAACAAATGATAACTTGCTTCGTAAAATCTGTGCCGATGCAGTAAATCATTGCTGTTGTGTCCATCAAGAATTTTAAGACAAAAATAAGTGCTTTAGTCTAAGGAGTTAACTCCTTGCAAGTATAGGAAGAAAATGGAAAAATAATATATATATTGAAACTTTATGAATGTTTAGTTTGCAGTGAGTCTATCTTTCTTCTGCTGTTAAGTCATCTTGTAGTCTATGTATTCACTGTTAATATATGATTAAATTGGCTCAGAAATTTCAATGTGGAGCTGATAATTTAGTATATATATGCATTTTTTCTGATAATTTAATTTTGGTATCTTTATTTCAGAAGAAGGCCTTTGTAGCCGTGGATTTGAGGTCACAAGGCTAAATACATACACGACGGTAAGTATTTTAGCTTTGATAGTGTAGGTGAGCTATATAGGATTAGCTTAAGTGTACGAGTTATAAATTGTAATGGGCAGTTGATGGTAGCCAATTCAGTTATTTACTGCAGCCCTATATTCCTTTCAATTTTTCAGGTACCCGTACCTCACGTGGACCCAGTAATTTTGGAGCAGGCACTTTCTTCTCCTGTTATTGCTGTAGCTTCGCCTTCTGCAATTCGGTAAACTGTCGTTCTTTTTATAATACATTACTTTGTATATATTTTTACCTTAGATTAGAATCTGTCTGGTATTTTCTGATATTAATCTACGGAAACCTATTTGAAAGTTAGACATTCTCTACTCGATTAAAATATTTTAACATGCTGGTAGACAAATCTTGATTTACCTGAATTACATGTGTACATGTGGTGTATAATAGTATATTGTAAATGAATAAATATCATTCCATCCTTCCCAAATTACTTACCCCCTTTTGTTTCTTTGTTATCTGAAGATTTTTGTCAGCATAGTTTTGAATTTAAACAAACATTACCATTATATTAAGATGCTGTATCTTTTTGACGTGTTATCAATTGTTAACTTCCCTTTACTGTTCACTAAGTTCGTCTGTTGCTACAACAGGGCCTGGGTTAATCTTATTCCAGAATTAGAACGATGGGGCTATTCTGTTGCATGCATTGGTGAGACGACTGCTTTGGTTGCAAAAAGATTAGGCCTGAGAAATGTCTATTATCCGACAAACCCTGGTTTTGAAGGGTAGTCTTTCTTCTCCAATCTGAGTTCAAGGAGACTCTATTTCATCTAAAATTTTTCGCTTTAGGTTCTTAGTGTCTTCGTACTTTATATACTTTTTAAGGGGTAGACTAGTGCTACTATGCATCAAAAACAAAATAAGGTTACAGAAGTCTTTGAATTTACTTAATTAGGATTTTTTTTTTTAAATGTTATTTGCAGGTGGATTCATAGCATTCTGGAAGCTTTAAGAGTCCATGATCGATTCCAGAAGGTCTAGAGAGTTGCCCGTTGGCATATTTCCTGTATTTTGCAGGTAGCACGATGTGCGGGATGAAGTTGCTCAAATGTCGTGTACATTAGGTAGAGCTTTTGTAAAGGTCAGTCCTGAATCTTTCCGTATATAAAATTTTCATTTTGTAGTCCTGTGGTTTTGTAAGATCCCTTTTTTTTTTTTTTCCTGAATTTACCATTCTTGTTATTGTTAGTGAGACACTGATTATTGGATATGAGATTATTAATGAGAAAAATGTTTTTTTTGTTCCTAATATTGGTATGCTTATTTAAAACCTTATCTTCGTACGTTGTGTCTTATTCCCGTTCAGTTAGTTAATTAATTAATTAATTGATAATAATAATAATAATTTATTTATTTATTTTTCAAAATTCACCCCATAGCTCTGGCTTATTACTCTCCTTTAGGGGACGTTCAAGATTTTCCCTTAACCCCGTACCACGCGCGCACACGAGCTTTTTTATTCAACTTGCATCGAGCGATGCTGGCAGTTGCACCTGTTGAGCTCGACCGTCAACATTTGCAAAGCAAGTCATACCACTTGACCAAAAGAGCGGTGGTATGGTACTAATTATTTAAAATTGCTATTAAAATAAATTTATCGTAATTTCTGCCTGCAGACTTCTCTCAAATAAAAGCATTAACTCACTTCTCTTTTCTCACATGGCACTTGACATCCGTGCACTAAAGAGGCAAGAACGACCAAGTGAAGTACAAAAAATGATTTTTGTTATTTAATTTTTTTGAATTTTTTAAATTATTTAGTCGTATCTGTTGGTTATTTTATTTTAGAAATCCAAAAAGATCTTAAACCATCTTACTCTAGAAATTAATTGAATGGATGAAGGGTTTATAAAATTTCATGCAAGTCATATTGGGGTATTATGTGTTAGTTTAGACGTGTTTCACTGATTATTGGTGATTATAACTTATTTTTAAAAATTAATTTTAAAAAATAACTTAATTTTTTTTATAAGTTAAGTATAATAATATTATTAATTAACTCTAAAAAATTATTCAATAAATATTTTTTTTAATTCAAAAAAAAATTATAATAAACAAATAAATTATAAGTTATTCTGAAATAAGTAACTTCATTCATGACGGGACGATAACATAGAGCGAAACAAACATGGTATAACGTTGAGCAATCAAAAGGTGTGTGTAATTATTTTCATTGAGAGAGTATAGATATAATTATTTTTGTTAAGTTCTTGTTAATTTATTGGTATAATTTATATTATATTTGAGAAAAATAAATTGTTTTAGATTGTTTGATTTAACCTCGAAATAATTTAGAAGTGAAGTATGACCCTTTAATGCACATATAAAAAAAAGAAGCTGATAATGGGGTGTTTTTTCTTTCAGCTTATTATGGGTTAACTTATTTGATAAATATTTATTTTATAGTACTTAAATTATTCCCATGAATTATAAGAAATTAACTTTAATTGCTATACATAAATAAGTTAATTTTTGAGAAAAAATTGTGTCAAACAAATATGTCAACTTACTGAACACGCTGACTTATATTAAGCTGCAAAATTAGTTTTAAAGTTGTTTTTGAATAAACTATAATAAACAGAATTTTTTCGTGACTTATTTGAAACAATTTATATCTTATTTTAAAAAAATAAACTATTTCGAGTTTGCTTTATTCTGCTTAACATATTAAACTATAATATGCAAAACTGATTCTTGTCAATGTTGGTACAAAAAAGATATAGTGAAAAATATAATATATGAATATATTAAAAAGAAAATAATTAAATAAAAAAAAATATTTTAATATAATCTCCATGCATCTAAAAATATGTATCACATGATACGTCAAACATGTTGTAAAATTGTGGGACGGAGAGAGTATTATTTTCAGTTATTCATTTTAAGAATAAGAATATTTATTTTGTAAGTATTTTTATAATATTTAAGTTTCCAAATGAGTTACTGTTTCTCTGTTTAATCTTTTTATATATTATTTGATGGATTTAACTGTTCTTTTTTTACTCATCCAAGATCACAATTGTAAATATACATAATGAAATAGTTAAGAATTATTCAATTCAAATTCTTACTATTACAATTATTTTCTTATTCTAAACTAATTTTTTATTTTTTACAATTCGTTCTATAACTACTACATCTATTCATATTCTTTATACTATGATTAATTTTTTAATTACTGATTTACAGATTCATATTACAGATAATAATCTCATTGAGGTCTTCGCTTAATAGTTAAAACTGATGTTCTAAGAGTTTCTCTTTGTAAGAGGTCTCATGTCCAAGTCTCTCACAAACAATGTGTATAATTATTTTCTTATTTAATTATTAAGTGGAGTTCTTGTGTTAATTTCTCCTTTAATTATTAAGCAGAATTCTTTTTCCATCTTACGAGGTGGGAGTGCAAAATCTTATCTCCTTATCTCCTTTATCCGATGAAAATACTAGTCCATTAATAAATTATAAGTATAGTGGAATCACTACCACCACCTAATGGAAAAAAATTACAATTAATAATCTCAATTTCCTAAATCTCTCTTCATAATATTTGACATATTTAATTATCTTTTTTTTTTTTTTGTCATTCGAAGGTTACAATAAAAAATATACGAATTCAACCGACAAAAAGGGAATTCTATCATAATTCAAATTCTTTCTACTCTAATTATTTTTTTTTTATTCTAAATTAATCCTATTAGAATTCATATTGTTACTACTAATTTTTTTTTTCTTTAACTTTAAACTTGGAATCATATATACGGCAGAAGGTGTTATTTCCTTCTGTTACATGCAGCGAGGAACAAGCAAAGAAAAGATGGATAGTTTAAATCTATAGAAGAATATGATATATTAAAATTGATGTGTATATAATAACGATTATATGAGAGACCTTATATAGGCTTAACATACTAGAATAAGTAACCTAATTCTAATCTAACTTGGAATCTAAAAAAGCTATTACCATAAGAAATCTATTACCATAATAATACTATAAATATAATAATAATATATTTAACATCACTCCTCAATGTGAAAGTCTTATATCAATAACTTTCAGTTTGTTACAAAATAAGCCTCAAGTAATAAAAATTAAAAAATGTCTCGTCATGAATCTTCAACCCATAAGAGTATTAGTAGCACCAACAACAAATTACTAATATCATCGATGGTATCAGTAGCATCCAATAGTTGACAAAAGTTGCTAGGATTTTGTCTTAAGCTTACACAACAGAGAATGGAAGAGAGAAACATTTGTTAGGATTTTGCCGTAGTCTTACAAGAAACAAGAAATAAGAAACTTAGGCTTATTACAGACTTTGGTCGGTTACGATGGCAACGACCACTGTAGTTAGGATTTTAAGAAGGCCTCGGGTCAAGGCTCGACTCAGCGTAGGCACGCTTCACCTGTGGTTTACAAAGTCGGCTAATATATAGATGACTAGGCTTACGGCAGCAAAGCGGCTGCGGCTAGAGATGGCTAGACTTATAGCAACAAAGCAACTGCGGCTAGAGATGGCTAGGCTTACGGCAACAAAGTGGCTGCGGCTAGAGATGACTAGGCTTATGACAGCAAAGCGGTTGTGGCTAGGGATGACTAGGCTTACGGCAAGAAAGAGACTGCAACTAGAGATGGCTAGGCTTACGGTAGTAAAGCAGTTGCAACTAGAGTTTTAGAAAAGTCAGATGGCTAGAAAAATAACACAATTACAATGCAAAAAAAGACGAACGTGCCTTGGTAGACAGGTGAAAATTCAATGGATCTCGCGACAGCGGTTGCAGAGGTGATGTGGAGTGCTATAGGTACCGTGAGTTTGGACACAGGGCTAGGGATTGTGAATTTCAGGGGAGTAGTGGACTTGGCGGCGGCGGTCGTGGTGGTGATAAGCATTATTATAACTGTGGTGGAAGAACAAAATCCACCGGAAAAAGTAAGCGGCTAGAGTTTAATAAAATTAAGGTTTTCCGCCGACGACTATGACAGCCGCCGGCGACAGCGGAAGAAAAATAATATTTAGGACCAAAAACCTAAAAATCTTGATATCATGTAAAAGAATATGATATATTAAAATTGATGTGTATATAATAACGATTACATGAGAGACTTTATATAGGCTTAACCTACTAGAATAAGTAACCTAATTCTAATCCAACTTGGAATCTAAGAAACCTATTACCATAAAAAATCTATTATCATAATAATACTATAAATATAATAATAATATATTTAACAAAATCAATAAAAAAAAAGAAGAATTTCCCATAGGGTAACAATTGCATTACAACAATTGGATGCAAGCCTCCATGAATGATATCTGAAACCTACATGGGGTTATACGATTGTGGTTTTACGACAATTAGAGTGATTGGTTGAAACCCCATTCCCGGTTGAAAAGATGTGTGGAAATTCAACGAAAGATGGGGATTTCCAATATGGTTGGGTGATTTTCTTTAGAGGATTTAAAAAACAAGCTTTTTAGTCCTCTCTTTTCATAACACGACTCTCCCTGATTTGAAGGATTAAAAACAATCACCTATTTTCGACAGATTGTGTTTTCTTCTTGTCCTAGAAGAATTTATGGACCATATTATTAGCATCAGCACATGTAGCCTGCAACAAGGGGGTTTGGAGATGGATCACAACAACTCTTGGGTCGAGAAATACGTTATAATATTAGGATTGTTGAAGGATTTTTCCTATTGCACCACTGACACGGCCATTCTGGAAGCCTACTACACGATAGAATGGAACATGTTGTGCAATTAGGGTTATGTAACTTCCAACCTAGTTGTTGAATCTAACGGAGAACTCCTAATCGGATTAATATATGAAATGGATCGTCAAAACGAGCTTAACGAATAGTTGATTGTTCATTAGTTCCAACTCTTTTTCAGTTCCTACAGTTGGGTAGTATTAACCTTGAATCTAATTCTTCTCTTTTATGATGTCTGGCCTTTTTTTTTTTTTTTTTTTTTTTTTTTTTTGTTGTTTGGAAAAATAGACTTTCACTATACAGGTTATCTGGTTTTCTTGTTTTGTTTCTCTCTTAGGTGAAGCAAAATTATAAATTTTTTATTGTCAATTTCGTATGTGTCTTTTTCCATGATTATTGGGGTCTCTACTTTATTGTAAAATTTGATGATATATTTACATATAATAATGCTATGGGCAGTGACACTAGCAATTACATATTAGCGATAAAGAATTTAAAATTGAAGGGCATAATTATTTTTTCAAAAACAAAAAAAGGAAAATTGAAGTGTTGTTTTGAAAAATTTATACTGTACATTGGGTACATGTCATTTTCTTGATTATTAGCCCAAATACACAGCGTTGCCTGGGCTAGTACTTATGAAAATGACATGTACTCAATTCACAGTAACACCTCTAATAATTTTTTTTTTCTCATTTTGAGTCATGTATGTGCATTAATATTGTCATTAATATTGTGCATTTTTTAACATATTACTCATAAGGTATTTTTATAATTTTTTGTATTTTTTTTTGGTGGTTCAATATGTTGAAATCCAATATGTTTAAATTGATTTATCTCTTATGGGTTTGTCATCATCCAAAAAATGGGGGAGATTTTTGGGACAATCCAATGTCTATATTGGCTTTGATAATGACAAAGATGGACTAATGAATTTATTCTAGTTTATATAAGAATATATCAAATAAATTAATATCTTTATCAAATCCAAATGAATGTCAAGAGATGATTATTTATTCGAGAAGTCAAGATGTATGGTGAATTTGTGCATTATGAAAGACAGAGATGAATCAAGTTTGGAAGATTGAAGATAAGATTAGGATTAGTCCATCTCATTGGAATTTTCATTTAAGTCTTTTTCTATGGTTCAAAGGGTGCAAGATTGAAATAATTATTTTTACTTATTTAGAAAAATATTTTTATTCTATTATTAGAATATATATATATATATATATATATATATATATATATAATATTACTTATTTTAATCTACATCTTGCATACTCCCATCATCCTAAAAAAGATTATCAAAATTATTGACACTTTTTTGGCATAAATTTTAAGACTTTTCAAAAACACATATATACACTATATTTTCTATTTATTTTTACATTCTTAACATATTTGTATATCATACTTTTCAAAGCATTAAAAATATACTCACTCCGTCCTGAAAAAGATGAGTAAAATGGATAAAGTACGCAAATTAAGAAAACTAACTTTTTAAGAGAGAGTATATTTTTTTGACAAAATTGTCCTTGCAATTATATATTATAATGATAAAGAGAGAAAAAGAGAGTTTTGATGTGACATAAAATGAGGATAAGAAAGTAATTATAAACTAAAAGTTGTAAATTAAATCATTATTTTTGAGACGATGAAAATGGTACTTGGGTTTATTCTTTTTAGAACAGAGAGAGTATTAAATATATAATGTGTAAATATTTTTTCAAGTGTCTTAAAATCTGTGTCAAAAAAATGTCAAAAATTTTGACCATCCTTTTTAGGATGAAGGAGTATATTATATGTATCTGGAAAATATTGTTTACATATCAAAAAGATTTTTTGGCCGTTATGAAAATATTTTATGGCCATTATTATGACGCTCCCAAATTTTCACCACCAAATCCTTGTCGAAACCGGGTCGTCCGATATCATCTCAGCATACTGAGTTGCCAATATTTGACAACTCGCCATGTTATATCTTACAATAGGATCTCACATACGAATAAATACACACAGCGGAAGCATAAACTTTAATTAAATAATAAAAGTCTTACAATAATAGGGTTTAAGTACGAACAGAAGTCGTACAATATTCGATTACAACATTCAAGTTAGAAAAATCTGAAAAACATCCTAGTAGTAGATCCCTACGAGAATTCGCCTCGCTCGACTGATTCTGGAATGTGTATAAACATAACAAGAATGAGCAAAATGTGCTTAGCAAGAAAATTTTCTATTTTGAATAAAATGATCATACCAGTCAAAAGTATATAAAACGATGTAGTTTTGAATCGATAAAACTTAACATTTTGAATTCACAAATTCAATATGAATTTCATCAAAGCATGCATGATATAAGAGTATGTAATATCACGTCATTTAACATTTAACAGTATGAATAATTGAACACCAATAGAGTGGCATTTCTGCCCGACACTTTGTCAATTCGTCATCCTCGACACACAGTCAAGTTTAACAACTCGTGCCCGTATATGTCACAACTACAGGAGTTAACTATGTAAGGTCTCGGCACACCGGTCTTTAACTATGTTCAATATTCGATTTCAAATTATCATGAATACGATAAACATCTCATCATGACATGTTTATACATGGTAGAAATGTAGAATCATTTTAAACGGTTCAAGAATTTAACTTGAAGCTGTAAATAATGTACAAGTAGTTAAATTTGTACAATCATGGCAAATACGTATATTGAAATTTAAATCATACATATTAAAATCTGAATAAGTTACATGTATAAGTGAACAATAACTTATACATAGGTATGAAGAGTAATAACTTGCATGCATAAGTGAACAATATCTTATACATAAGTGGAGAATAATAAACTTGCCTTAGCGAAGCTTCCTAAATTTTCCACGTGACGCATTTTGTGATCGACGGTTTTCCTTCCTCACTCACGTATGTTCCTATAATAATAACGGCCTATCGTTAGTATCGTCGTTTTAAAAAAGGTCGTTCATTCTCAAAATAATTCTAAGCATCTTGGAGTTTTCATAATTTAAAAAATGACATAAACGTACACAAAATTTCAAAGGGTAAAATTGTCATTATTTGACAACTTTTCATTTGACTCATTCCGTTCAATTTATTTCTCGTATTTATCTCGGAATATTCTTAACCCTAAAATACTTCATCGGATCCTTGTTCGTATATAAAATGAATATAACATTCGTATGAAAATATACGATGTTTTAAAATAAATAATATGACGTGTAAACACATCGTAATGATACTCAAATTATTGAAAAGGAATTAAAATAATATTCCTTAAATATTCTAATTTATTATCTAAATAAAATAGAATTTAGTTAAATACAATATTTTTCTAATTTAAGAAAATTAAATTTCCAAGTTAAAAATAAATTTAACATGTTCTTTATAATTTTTTTCAACTCAATGACATTGTTATAATTAAGGGTAAATGACAGTTTTGTAAATAGTATTGTAGTGACATTTTTGTAATTAACACTGCAGTGACATTTCTGTAAATAGTGCCGCAGTGATATTTTTGTAAATAGTGCATAAATGACATTTTTGTAAGTAATGCAGTAATGGCATTATTTTAATTTGTTGTAAAGGGGTATTTTGGTAAAATACACAAAAGGGTATTTCTGTCTTTTAGACAGAAGGGTGTTTTGGTAAATATGTTATTAGGAGTATTTTAGTAATTTAACCATTTTAAAAAAAATAATAATAGTAATAAAAATAATAAGAATAACAATAACATAAGAATTAAATAAAACTGGTATTGGGACAATTGAACAAGTCGACCATTGCCTGGTTGGCCTTGTCAACCCCTTCTCCTCGGATCCGACCATCATTAACTAGTTGAGTGGTCAGCCCCTTCTCATTCGTCTCCAGCCATCGGACTGGCTGATTAACCGGTCGACCGACATGGCAGTGGCCGACAATGACTGGCCGGTCGACCGACATAGTAGTG
>JAUMHB010041262.1:0-14128 GCA_032359685.1 Pittosporum tobira
CAATATTTTTCTAATTTAAGAAAATTAAATTTTCAAGTTAAAAATAAATTTAATATGTTTTTTACTAATTTTTTCAACTCAATGACATTATTGTAAATAAGGGTATGTGGTAGTTTTGTAATTAGTACTGTAGTGACATTTTTGTAATTAACATTGCAATGAAATTTTTGTAAATAGTTCAGTAGTGACTTTTTGTGAATAGTGCAATAGTGGCATTTTCATAAATACGCTATAGTGGCATTTTTGTAAATAATGTAACAGTGACATTTTTGTAAATAAGTCTTAAGGGTAGTTTGGTAATTTGCTGCAGAGGGATATTTTGGTAAAATACACAAAATGGTATTTCTGTCTTTTGGACCGAAAGTTACTTTGATAAATATGCCATCAAGGTATTTTATTAATTTAACCCTTCTGAAAATAATAATATTAATGATATTAATAATATTATAAATAAAATGCTAATATTATTATTAACATAATAATTAATAATATTAGTAACAATAATAATGATATAAGTATTAATATTACATAATATATATGTATAATATAAATAACAAGTAAAATGGGATAATTATAAGTATAATACTAAAAATAATAACATATAATTAATAAAACTGAATTCGGGTCAGGGGTGTTTGGGTCATCGAGTCATTGGGTCAGTGGGTCAACCCACTGCCCTCTCCTAGGGTTGGCCGGCCAGTAGCCTTTTCCAGTCACCGGGACCACCTCCTTCTCCGACTGAGAGGCCGGATTCTGCACTTCACATACACACACACACACAGATTTCACGAGAAAGGTCGGTTTGATGGTGAAAGGATTGATGAAACAATCGAATCTACCATCCCCGTCGAGAATCAATTTGAAAATGAAGGTGAGTAGGTCACCTTCTTCGACGACGGCTAGATTATCATTGCCGGCAGTCTTGTTTTACCAACCAAGCTTGAAATGGGTCAAATTTGCAACTTTAAATGTGCAAAATGATCCTAGTTATATCCTAAATACGTTCCAATCCTCTAATCAAGCCCAAATCAAATGGTTAATACAGATCGATGAGTTCTTGATAAAAACCTAGAATTTCTGAAAACTTCATCGATTCCGTGCCGTAATTAGTTCAGATGGATCGATTGAGGGTACCAAAAGATTCTCCTACACTCATGGATGCTATCTAAACTATTAATTAATACAAACAAATGCAAAAATTAAAATTTTAAATTTTTGCTCACTAATAACAAGAACAAAATAAAATGCAGTGTTACTCGGTTAAATTGTGAGTTTAGGGTTCAATTGCACTGTGTTTTATGGACAATTTACAACGTCTAACAACACCAATCGATGCAAGAAAAGGATCGATCATTGTTTTAGCAAAATTCAAAATTGCAGAAGTTTGAGAGAAAAATGAAAAAGGGAAAAAAAAGGAAAGGATGGAAAAAGAAAAAAGAAAAGAAAAAGGGAAAAATTAGAAAAGACAAAAGGTCTAGGGGCATGTGCGTCAGTTGACCCCACTTGGTCAACTTAGCTGAAAAATTCAAAATTCAAATTGTTGTTTCGGCTTCAATTCGCAAATCGATTAATTTAATAATTAAATAATAATTTAAAAAGTCAAAAATTTAAAAAATACAATATTATACTCTATCCCTATGTTTTGACACATTGCAATTCCAACGGCTCTATCCATTTTTTCAAATGACGCTCCGATTAAAAAGTCAATTCGAGGCTAGGTCAAATTAAAAAATCAACAGCGTTCTAATTTACTGTTTTTCCGTGCTGATTCCAGATCTTCGATCGTTTTATAATTTTGAACATTTTTTGACTTTCTCGACAAAATAACCAAAATACCTTGAAACATAATTTTTATCAAAATAACCAAAATACACTTGAACGTTACTTTGTCGAAATAACCAAAATACCCTTAAACATAACATTCTTAATTTAATTTAATTTTCCGTAATATAACGTTGCAAAAAATAATTTTATCAAATAATATAAAAAAATTATATTATAAATCTTTCACTAATAAATTCAGATTCTCACATTTAACATGGCCGTAAATGATGCAATCATTACTATATTACCACTCCCTCCGTCCCATCCCATTTGATTTGCAACGGTTTAACTTTATACAAAATTCAAAAAATGTGCTTGATAATATAATTTTAAATATGAAAAATAGTAAAGTAAAAGTTAATGTGATGAAACCATATTTGAAAAATAAAAATAATTTTGACAATTAACATTAATAAATTTTTCAAATTGACTATGTTGCAAATAAGATGAAACGTAAAAAAAAAGAAACGTTGCAATACAAATAGGACGAAGGGAGTACATGACATCCACAACGCTGACAAACATAACCCCAAATTTCAGACAAACATAACCCCAAATGTCAGACCATATATTAACAAATATAATAATGGCTCCAATGATTCAAAATTGAAACACCTATTTAACCCCTATTTAACCAATGACATGAAACATAAATGACGATACAGAACCAGTTTGAACACTTATGCACAACATGTAAATATGTAATTGTGGCTTACAAAGATGAGCATTATAAGTCATAATTCCAATAAAACTTTCCCCAAAGTATGTCACTAAGCAAGAAGGAATATACATTGTAGAATTGAATTTCAGATGCAAAGAAAACAATAAAAAACCAGTTACAGTAAAATAAATAAATAACTTCCAAGTTTATAAAGAAAACAAGAAAAAGATCTGCCGTGCTTTTATTGTCCGACCAATAGAATCCAATAGAAACTGGTATAAATATTAACAACTCAAAGTAGATAGATACTTTCTATCTACAAGTTAAGAGGGAAGAAAAGATAATTAATAGCTAAAGCATGTGACATGCAAATGCTGCTAGAGTATATATAAACATCACAAGAGGCAGATGAACTTCCCCTACAAAAAGTTAAAACTGCATGAATATTTCATTATTAGATTCTATTCAGTAAACAACCACAAAAAAGAGGTCTGCACACCATTCTCTCTCAATAGCTCCTCCTGTTTTCTTGCTTTTAATTCTCAATTCGGTCCACAGCCCTGACAAACAATACCGCCAATGTCAGACCATTTATGATATCAAAGGTTAAATAATATAGTTACTACAACGATGCAAAACTGAAACACCTACAGCCATGATCTGAATTATAAATGACTATATAATTTTCTTCACTTTTAATTTTATGGGAATTATATGTTTGTGTCCACGAGTGTGGGATTGGAACCAAGGACCTTGAGGTTATTCCTCAAGGACTCCGACATTTCTCACACCCCTTGGAGTCAACTTACTATATCAATTTAAGCTACCCATCTAGAGGCTAGAGCAATGGAAAGAGTGACGACAGAGGTATTTGTGCTAATATTTGTGCTAAACTGTACGGAAAGAACCTCTCCTATCAAGGAAATATAATATAGTAGCTTCAGTCCCTCGACTCCCCTCTCCATTCTATTGCTCAGCTTTAACTGCCTCACGGCATTTCGCCCCGAGTAAAGCTACGCTTTCTGTATAGGGGTCAGCAATAAACAAATGTTTATGAAACAAATCTGTATCGCAGGGGATTCCAAGATGCTAGATCGTTTTGGTGGTATGATAATAAAACACCAGATATTCCCCCTCTTATGTCTCCTTTAGAAATTCTCCATTTTTTCGAAACCCAGCTATTCTTGTAGACACTTCACTGTCATCATCATTGGTATTCATGGTATACACTATACACTGTAGTCAAAGTGATACGATCATAAGAGACCTTATATATATCCCCTACTTATTCTTTCGATAAACTGAATCGTGAACAATTTAGTCCAAGATTCTGCCATGCCATACTCTCTCATCACCCATATTGAACAACAATTTACATTCCCTTTAGTTTATATCACAGCAAGTGAATGCTGCTGATATACAAAGGCACAAATATTATTAAGGAACAACCACTCTCCCGCTAAAGAACTTGGAAGCGCCATTTCACCAAACAACTCACTACTTCGCTTACCATTTTATGTGCAATGGAAAGAGTAACAGATGTATTGTGCTAAACTATCCAGAAAGAATCTCTCCTATCGAGAAAATATAACATAGTAAGTTAAAAGAAGCTTAAGATCAATATCACAATGCAACTTACCAATTATCCATTTGATTGCTCAGGTGTAACTGCCTCACTGCATTTCACCCAGAGTAGCGCAACACTTTCTGTATACGAATCAGCAATAAACAACCTCTTCTCCCACAACTCTCCACTGCTAGGGATTCCAAGATCCTGAGTTGTTTTGGTGATCGGATCATAAGAAACCAGATGTTGCCTCTTTGTCTCCAGTAACAATTCTCCATTTTTTCTAAGCTCAGCTACTCTTGTAAACACTTCATCGTCAATGAAGTTACTAATGTATGCTGTGGTTGGTGGTTGAGGAATATAGAGCTATCCAGGACTACATTTGATTGGAAGGTACTTGTAAGGAAGACCAGAGGAGTATAGAGCTACCCCATCACCATCTGCTTACAGTTTACATATATTAATAGCTCCTATTAACTTATAATGCAAGCAAACTAGAAATTTTACAACATAACAACATTACCTAAAGTTAAACATAAACAGCAAGATGATTACCCTAATACCAAATCAAATCTGCGAACGAAGAACAAGTCAGGAACCACATCATCCAAATCAGTGTCACCGATAAGTTTGCCTCCTTGGATTGGAAGTAGACTTTCCACGTGATTATGAACATCAGACCAATAAGCAGCTCCTCGAGATCCAACATTCTTGATTTCCTCAGTGATGCAATTATACACAAAGAGTTCTGTATGATTTTTTCCCAACAGAATTTCACTCTCTCTTCCACACGCTAAAGGCCTATCAATCACCGAATACATTCTACAAGATATATTCTTAGTCCACGATCCAGCCACACCATATTCATTCATAACCCAAACGTCAAACTTATTATCTTGCTGCCTACTGCCTCCACAACCAATCATAGCAAGCGAACCCTTCAAAACCACCAAATGGTGTCTAAATCTAACATCATCTTCATCATCATCGTCCTCATTTCCTCTGGAAGAAAACTTGGGTGGCATTATATACTTAAACTCCTCATCAACCATATCAAACGAAACAATCACCTTGGCACCATTCAATACCCCAAAACCAATTCCAGACCAATGAAACTTTTCATTCAGAAAAACAGTGCAAGATGAATCAAATATCAGAAAATTGACACTAGTTTTAATCTCCCTCCACGAATTCGAACTCATCGAGTACATCTCAACCTGATTAAGAGGGTAACAATAATACACAATCCTCAACACCTTATAATCATTCGTGTTGACATCAAATCCAAAAGCAAGCACAACCTTAATTGGGCCCGCCGGAGGACGATCAATCGGGGAAATCGGAAGATCCTTAAACTCCCTAGTGGCAGGATTCCACAAAATTATGATCGACCCAAGTGGTAAAATACTGAGACAAATCAGCCCATTACAAGAACCCGAAATTCGTAGAGGTTTAGAAATGCTGAGAAATGGGATGTCTAGGTTAACTGGGACATCTATGGCTTTGTCGTTTGAGATTAAAGTCACAGAATTTCTTGAGCTGGTGTTAATTGAGATTGAGCGATGACTAGTATAGAGAAAACATGTGCTAGAAGAGTTTGACCGGTTGAAAAGGAAGTTTCTTGTGGTGAAACTAGGGTCTTTGAAAAGAGCATACCATGATTTGCAGACGCATTTGAATCGGAGGATGGATCGGACCGGCAATCGTATGAGGATGTCGATTAATACGTCTTTGGGAAGATCTCTGATCCAGAGTTCTGGCTGATGAGTTGACATTTTGTGTGTTTGTGTTTCTCTCTCGTTCGGTAAACCATAGGGGGACGATAAAGCGTATGTGACCGCAGCTATACGCGCAAATATATATGTTTGAACAGTTTTCCTAATATAAACTTAGAGTAGTTACTTCATAAGTAATCCATTGTCGTCCAGCGGTTAGGATGTCTGGCTTTCACCCAGAAGACCCGGGTTCGATTCCCGGCAATGGAACTTCGTGGAATTCTTGTTTGTGATTCTTCAATCTCACTAATTTTTTCCTTTTTTTTAAATTTATTTTTATTTTTAACTCTGTAATGTTATTATTTTTATTTTTAACCCTGTTTAGTATGATAAAGAGGTAGATTATTGAATAAGTCTTGTGTTCATTTCTTCAATCTCTCTCATTTTTTCCTTTTTTTTTAAATTTATTATTATTTTTATTTTTAACCCTGTAATGTTTTTATTTTTATTTTTAATCCTATAATGTTAGTATTATAAAGAGGTAGATTATTGAATAAGTCTTGTGTTCATTTCTTCGATCTCTCTCATTTTTTCCTTTTTTTAAAATTTATTATTATTTTTATTTTTAACCCTATAATGTTAGTGTGTTAAAGATGTAGATCATTGAATAAGTTTTTGAAACTTAATTTTTTAAAAGTGATTATTATGTACTTTAGCAGCTTGTATAATCTAAAAGCAACTTATTAAATAAGCTGAAACAAAAAAAAAATTCTGAAAAACTATAATCACTTTTAAAAATCAGAACAAAACAGGCACTTACGAAAAAGTTAAAGAGAAAAACTTCAAGTTAATACAAAGCTCTTTGATCACTCGTTGAAAGAAACATACATCACGAATAGATGCCCACATTCAAAATTTGTTAACAAACGTAAAGCATTCGTTTTAGGTTAGAAATTTCAAGACACATACAATATTAACGGCAGCATGTGCATAAATTCCCGTCCTCAAGAACAAAAGTAGATTTTCCATGATAACCTAAATTCCCGTCTCTCCTGGCTATACTAGACCTTTATTACCTTTTATTAGACTGATTTAGTCCAACGTGGTGATACGAATATCAAATCATCATTTTACAATGTTATTGTTACATATTTGCATACCAAATCATCATTTTACAATGTTATTTTTACTTTTCTGTTTTCCTGTTCTAATACAAGAGGAAACTTATTACAGGAGAAGAGATAATGAATACAATTATACAAGCATAGGGTGGACATGACTTCACCACCCTATATCAAGAGAAATAACAAGAAAAATTGTTTTTCTTTTCTTTGTTGGCTATTTTTATGTCTACTGATTTTGATTATTGCTGGAAAATATGGCTTGCCTTCGTCTTGTGTCGCAAACGTGATAGAGTGCTTACGCCTCTTCAAGTAAATACCTAACTTTCATGTGTTTGAAAAGAAAAAATCAAGAAAACCTGTTCCAACAAGAAACTGAACATGTAAACTAAGTTCTATCTAGCCTAGAGGTTTAAATAGCAAAAGTAATACCTTCCTCCAAAGATTCAAACATGGCTCAAAGATTGATGACAGATCATGTTCCACTTCAAGTACCATGGAGTCCTTGATTTCTCTCAAACATCAACTTACCAGAAATCTCTGCAGTTGCAGGTTCCATCCTTGAAATGATGAAATCGACTGGCATCCCTTACTGTTATTTCTCTCTTCGCTATGATGGAGATATATTTTAGGGCTGCATGACAGTCACCACAAACCCGTAAATTCTTAGTTATAAGAATGGGCTTTCCAGGACTCAGACTAAGAACAGCAAAAGCAACTGCCAACTTTTCACTGTGGTAAAGGAGAATCCGCTCCTTTTCCTCATCTTCAACATCATGGAAAACAAAGCTAGATTCTGCACTATATCCCAGCTTTTTTATCTCCGTCAGCAATTCCTCCAATTTCATAATTATTTCTTCCCAATGCTGATGTGACTTATCCCCACCAGTAAATGCATGGACTACCCCATCTATCTCCACCCAACTGCACCCTGGGCTTTTCTTATACCCGGAAACTCTCTGTAATATTCTAACATCGGCTGCATCATCCCATCTCCCAGCAGTACTGTATAAATTAGATAAGAGAACAAAATTTCCAGTACCTTCGGGCCCCAGGCTCTGAATATTCTTTGACACTTCTTCTCCTAATTCAACATTCTTATGGATTTTACATGCAGCAAGCAGAGCATTCCAAATACGAACATCAGGTTCAACAGGCATTGTTTTGATGAAGTTTTCGGCCTCTCTCAGAAGTCCGGCCCGGCCCAAAAGGTCCACCATGCACAGGTAGTGTTCCATTCTTGGGAAAATGTTGAATTCCTTAGTCATGGAAAGGAACCAGTGTTTTCCTTCGTCAACAAGTCCAGAATGGCTACAAGCAGATAAAAGCCCAATGAAAGTCACATCGTCTGGCTTTAAACCTACAATCAGCATCCTATTAAACATGGAAACTGCTTCGGACCCAAGCCCATGAACTCCATAACCGACGATAATTGCATTCCACGACACAATATCCCTCTTAGGCATTCTATCGAAAACTAACTTAGCTAGATCAACCTTTCCACACTTAAAGTACATGTCTGTAAGAGCATTACAAATCGAAGTATCTGCTGTAAATCCACGCACAATGGAATAACCATGGCCACAAGCTCCATGCTGCAGGGCAGCCAATTGTGAACACGCGGGCAGGAAACCTATCATGGTTGCCATATCTGGTTTTATCCTAGATATCTGCATTCTTTGGAAAAATTGCAAAGCCTCCTCGGCATTTCCATTCTGCACACAACCCGAGATGATAGCACTAAAAGAAATTGTATCCTTAAAATCCATTTCATCAAAGAATATTGTTGCATCGTCTATACTGCCACACTTGGCATACATTGAAACAAGCGTGTTGCCCACCATAATATCCATAATGGACCCTGCTTTGATTGTGTAACCATGAATTTGTTTCCCTCTCGTCAGATCAGTCAGCTTAGCACAAGCACGGATAACAGTTCCAAGTATGACGGGAGATGGACTTATGGCATCTTCAACCATCATTTGATCATATAAGTCCAGTGCCTCTCTTGTAGAATCACATGTAACACAAACTCCAATCATAGCACTCCAACATACCTCATTCTTGGCACCCATTAAATTAAAAATTCTCCTTGCATAAGATAAGCACCGACAATTGCCATACATATCCAAAAGTGCAGTACCAACCATTACATCACCATGAAAACTCCTCCTTACGCAATACCCATGCACAGCCTTCCCATCACTCAATCCATTTGCTTCACCAATCGCAGGAAGAATTGACACAATAGTTGAACTATTCGGATTCAACCCATCTTCCTGCATTTTCACAACCAATCCCATTACTTCAAAACACAACCCATGAATCGACAACCCAGAAATAATAGAATTCCAGGCCACAACATCTCTGACAGACATTTTATCAAACGCCTCCCTTGCCTCAAATAAACATCCACATTTCGCATAAAAATCAATCAATGCAGTACAGACATACACATCCGAGTCAAGCCCGCGTCTTTTCGCATGATCATGAATCTCTCGACCATCCTCAACAGCTTGTAGACTAGAACACGCCTTAAGGACAAATGGGTATGTGTAATTAGTGGGTGTAACTCCCAACCCAACCATATGTTTATACAAGTCAATCGCTTGGTCAAATGGTCCATTCCAAGCATACCCTCTAATCATTTGATTCCACAATACAACATTTTGTTGCTTTTGTGATGCCGGAATTGTATTAAATACTCGGCGAGCTAGTTTAAGTTGGTTGCATGTGATGTATAAACGGGTGAGTTTGTCTAGTATGATGGGGTTTTGTGTGAAGCTGCTTTTGAGGAAATGCTGATGAATTTGCTTGCCGAGAGTCAGTGATTTAGAGGCTATGCAGTCTTGGATAAGTTGTAGGTAATCGTAGGGGTCGGTGATGCAACTTCGGCTGGTGTTGACGACTCGCCGTGCAGTTGTGCATGACATCTTCTCTAGGTTTCTCGAATTTGTTCCTGCTTACTTCAACTTTGATTTTATTTTAGGACAGCCCAAAAACACAAAAACCAAAATTCTAGTAATAGTTATATTTTCATGTTTATATCGATTTTATTTGAACATTGATATTCTAATAAAAATATTAACTTTTCCTAATGAAAATACTCTATTGATTCCAAAATTAGTGATACTTAAAAAAATGATATTTTTTAAAGAAAATGTTTACTTACAATTTTTACATAAGAGAAAAAATATATTTAAAATAATTTTCTTAAAAATAGCATAAAATTTGATTTATATTTATAATAAAGTAATAAATTATATATATCATTGTATTTTATCGTACAGAAAATTTTTTTATCTCTTTAATTTTAGAACAAAAGTAGTGACACTTGTGATTTTCCCTATATTTAAGTTTCAACTTTATGGTTTACACTTTCCATGTTTCTTTTATAGATTTAAATTTGACAGCACGAGATACTATGGTCAAAGTTCAAATTTCATTTTAATGTATTGTTTAACTTCACTTGAAAATATTATTTGCTTTTAATAAAAATGGCAACCCAATAATTTGTTTTGTTTTATATGTTATTGTGGACTGTTTCCATACAAAGTTTTATATTTATCTATGTAATGTGTTTGGCAGTCCGGGAGAGATAAAAAAAAAAAATGAAGAGATTTTACAATTTAGTAGATAAAAGAAAATGAGAGAAAGTGACGTCTGAGAAATTAATGTTACTTTTTTTGCTAGTAGTTTTCAAGATAAAAAATTAGCTTTACAATCATCTTTTTTTCTCTCCATCATTTTTCTCTTAAAACTCACAAACAAGAAAAAAAACTCTCCTGTTCTCTCATTTTCTTTAGTATAAATTTACAAAACTCAAGGCTGAAATCAGAAAAAATGGTCCACTGCATGTCGAAATCTTCAGTCTCAAGACTGAAATCATCATAAGAAGGGGTTTACAGAAAGCTGAAAGCCTTTCTTTTTTCTTTTTTTGTTTTTTGGGTCCAACGGAGTGTGATAAATTTGAACTCCGGACCTTATGGGTAAGAGGAGAGGCCTTACCATTAAACTATCACCTATGGTCTTCCAACAACAGGAACAAGTGCTCTCATAACTGAGAACAATCAGAAGGAATATGATTCAATATTACTAATGCTCGATTCAATGTAAAACACTTACAATGACAGAATTCTAAAGGCATCAAAAAGCAAGAAAAGACCACAAATAATCAAAGCATGTATCCCAAATTCTGCTAGAGTATATATAAAGATCAAATGAATGAGATGAGTGTTCCCCCACAACAACTAAATAATGCACTGATATTTCATTACATGCTTTTAATGCTAAACAAACCTAGAAGAACAAAAACTGGTCTGCAAATCGTTTGGTGTTTTACAAGTACTACCTTCTCTTGTTTCCTTGCCTTTTTATTTCAACAGATATAATTGCTCTAGTGATGCAAGCTTGAATCATCTATTGACGATAACCTGAAATATAAATGAACATACACTTTTAATTAACGCAACCGACCAAGAGCAATGGCAACAGTAATGGAGGTATTTGAAGTGAAGCTTGACAATTCATATGCAATGATATACACACAAAGAAACTCTCAAAGTAGAGCAAATAGAAGACAGCATACGTTTAGGATGAATAAGATAATGCAGCTTACCTATTGTCAATTTTCTTTTTTTAACTCCGAGTTTCTTGACTTCCCTCTCGGCTTGAATGTTTAGAAGTAACTGCGTCACTGCTTTTGACCCCAAGTATAGCTAAGTTTTCTGTACAAACATCAGCATTCATCCCAAGAAAAGCAACGCTTTCTGCATAAAAATCAGCATAGAAATACTTTTTTAAACCCCAGCCTGCAAGGAATTCTGATATCCTGAACTGTTTTGGCCCTTGGGTCATAAGACACCAGGTATCCCCTTTGTGACACAAGTAACAAATCTCCATTTTTCCTAGCCGCAACTATTGTGGATACCCTGTAAACTCTCCGCCAAAATGAATAGTAAACAACTTCGTCCAACGTCCCTTTGTGCCATACTCTGTCATCACCCATATGATGCAACTAGCAACAACGTACCACCCTATAGTTTCCATCAAAGCAATTGAATCTCGATACACGAAGGCATCCAATTCGGTTCCAACAATGGAACTTGGAAGCTCAATTTCACCAAATACCTCATTACCCACATGGAAAGTAACAATCCACCGCACATCCCTTTCTCGACAAAATGCAACCCAGTGTAGAGTACCACTGAAAAAAGCTTGGGAGGTTTCGCCATGTGTACTAATGCTTCGCCATGCACCCGTACTCAGAGAATAACTATCAACCTCAGCAGTATTAATATAAATACTAAAGAGTATTCTAACAATTTTAAAGACATTAGTGAAAGAACAATACCATTAATAAAACACACTTAAACCCTAATTATGACACATTGTTTGTGAGTTTTTAAAATAAGGAAATGATAGGAAAGTTAAGAAAAATTATAATTTTCTTGAGAAATTCTATGTTTGTGAGATTTTTAAGTTCTAGACAACTAAAGAAAACTTCAAAAAAATTTGGTCAATTTTCTTGAGAAATTTTACTAGTCAAATTGGCCGGATTTGTAAGGAAACGAAAACAGACTTATTGTAATTTTCCTTTATTTCATAATTATCCTTATTAATTACTCATTAAATATTTTAACAATTATATACATTATAACTTAATTAAAAATCTTAATTCACATTCTTTCTTGAAAACTGGTTCTTCCTCTCTCCATTTATTTTTATTGTGTATTCCATATTATAATACAACAACAAAATTCTTTTTCTTTAAAATAGATAAATAAAAAATAAAACTAGACTACATAATAATTCTAATAAATAATTTTTTTTTAAATTTATACCAGATCTAATATCAAAACTTCAAAAATACCAAATAACTTCTATTACTTAACTAAAACCTATTTTGAGTTTACATTTTTTTAAACATTTAGTCATTTTCATTTAATCAACTACATGTTGTATACTTTTACGTTAAATTTTTTTATGTCCAATTTATAAACATGATAGCTAAATTAAATTAATAATAATAATAATGTGTTAAATTAGTTCTTCTAATATAATTTACACTATAATTTTTTAGTTTTTATTCTTGACAATATATTTGCGTAGATACTATATGATATATCTCTTGGAATAAATTTGATTTTCAAAAGTTGGGGAACTATGGGATTCACTTTAAATGGAATATTTGGATAGTTAATTTTTTTTTATAATTAATAACTATTTTTATTTTTCAATTAATATACTAGGGGTACAAGAATAACAATTTACTATAATATATTTTTCTTATCTAACTCACAAATACAAGATAAGATAGGTATTATATTTTCTTTAGTAAACTCACAAATAAAATTGAAGAATATTTCTTTCTTATCATTTTATTTCTTAAACTATCCTAAATTTAAAATCTTAAATATTCTTTATCCAAAAAACTCACAAACAAAGTGTTATTTTCCACCGCGTAATAGAGAAAACGGGTATTGCGTTTGAAGGGAATGAGGCTGTAGCAAGTAAACCAAAAAGGAGAGTTGGCTTCAAATCGAGTGGAAGGTTCGTTCTTATAATTCTACTTCTTCATGTTTGTTCTTTCTTCTCGAATAGCAACACTCGTTATTCATGTGTTAGGTAGTCATTTAGAATATCCTTTGCGATATTTATTCAGATTAATTTGCTAATTTAATTTGATATATAATATGTGTTTGATACATACCATTAAGCTCGTTGTGATCATGCCCTTCTTGACACGAGTTGGGAGAAGAAGACCTATCCATTTGTGTTCCGGTTAGTGAGCTTGACCATTTGTTAAACTATTTGTTATTTGTTTGGGATATGTTGGGTGGACCCTATTATATATGTGACATGTGTGTAGGTTAGTGATGTATGCCGATACACACTGACGTCGTTCTGTGTAAGCATTTTGAACAGATGCTTTTTGTTATGTTGAGCTTGGGATGCTATTATTTGGTTTGAAATCCTTAACCTTAGTTTCTGTTCAGCCATTAGTATTCTTGTGATATTGTTTTATACAATTTAATTGTGGGTTTTGCTCATTTATTTTAGCGTTTAATTCTCATATCATTTATATTATCCACACTTAATTTTTGATCAGTCGTCCTTTTTTTTTCTTGTGACAGTAAGTAATCCAGAAGCTTTAGCTATTTAGAGAACAGGGGCTGTGGAATGTGTGATAAGAGAGAACTCACCATTTCGAGGAGCACCTTTATTTCTATTTGAATAA
>JAUMHB010041273.1:0-18592 GCA_032359685.1 Pittosporum tobira
GATCTCTTCAAATACTAAATTTAATAAAATTAATTATGCATAATGAGACTTTTATTTATAAATAAAAATATTATTTTCGTGTGGCTTGAACTCAATCTTCAAATTTAACACGTTAAGACATTCGTGCCGTACAGAACTCTGTAAAAGATATTTTAATACAATTTAATTTTTTTTTATGTTAAATAAAAAATACGATAATAATAATAAATAATAATCAACATACACGACCACAATCATATTATAATTCACATTCTCATTAGTTATTATAATTCATTTTCGCTAAAATAATATATTGCAATTTATACTACCATATGTTAGTTAAATAATTATTTTTATACGTGTCTATCTATTAAATTTTAGAATCATATTTATCAAATTATTATTTTAAAGTTCATCACTTTTAGTTCAATGGTAAAAATCAATTTTATAACTATACTACTATCTATACTTATCTCTCTATTAAAATAATTTTATTTTTATTAATTTAGATTCTTGAATTTTAGAATCATATTTATCAAATTATTTTTTTAAATATATCATTTTTAGTTAAAGATGCAATAAAGTAAATTTAGATTAAATAATATGTACTACTATATATAACATTTTATATATAACCTATAAAATTTTATTTTTATATTAATAAAAATAAAATAAATTCACTTTAAATTTAAATTTCAAGATTTCATAAAAGTGCTATACCAAATTAGAGACAATAAATTATGTTATACTTGTTGTACATGAATCAAAGGTCAAAATAGAGAAAGTAAATTGTATTGTACTGGTTCATGAATCAAAACAAGGCACGTTTAATAAATAAATAGTCAAATACTGCAGTACCAAAGTTGTCGGTGGGATTGGGAACCAAGATAAACACGTCTATGTTACATAATATTCTCAAAATATAATGGTACACTTTGTTAAATAAATATGTTATTATTATTATTTTTATTTATATTTGCATGGTAATTCATAATTCGATAGAAATTTTTAAAAAATGAAGTCTAATAATTAATACTTCTTTTGTCCTAGTTCAAGCGCAACACTTTAATTTTTTGAAAAATTTAAGAAATTTGTTTGATGTTATAATTTTAAAAAGAAAATAATGATTAGAGTAGTAATATTATAATTTAAAAAAAGAAAATAGTGATTGAAGTGGTGTGATATAGTATTGATATTATAATTTTAAATAGAAAAATAATGATTGAAGTGGTGGGTCATATTTAATAAAATAATAATAATTTAGACAATTAATATTATTAAACTTTTTAAATTGAGTATGTTGCAATAATGGGAAACATCCAAAAAAGACAAGTCTTGCAATATAAATAAGACGGAGGGAGTAAAGCATTTCATACATTTTAATTATAATCTGTTACGAGCAAATAAATTGTAACATTTTTCTTCTCAAAATTATGACATTTGGCTCCTCTGCTCAATTTTATTTAGTTACTAATGATCAACAACTGTTTAAATTAAAATTTCGAGGATAAATATTAACTACTTTGCACCTACACTAATTTAAATGTTGAAATAGTATCGCAATATGGTCATGTTTGATGCAATTTATTGCAAAACATGTTTAAAGTTTATTTCTTAATTAAAATAAGTTATAAATTATAAAAAAAATATTTATTGATCAATTTTTAAAAATAAATTAAAAATATTATCGTATTCGATTTATATATATATTTTTAAAATTAATTAAAATAAATAATTTTAAAAAATAAATTATAAATTATTATAATAAGTTGTATCAAACAAAGTTTATGTTAATGTATTTGAAAGGCTCTTGACGAAATTCAAATGATACTAAAAACATGTGATGGCTTGCGCAGCGGTGTGACGAGATTTAAATTCATCCATTTATTAATGCACGTATCTACACCGACCTTCGTAGAGTCTGCCGCTCATTTTGATGTCGTTTAATCAGATATCCCCATTCATCTTAAAATACATCTATTTAGAGTATAAAATTATGACATTTGTTGACTAAATGTATTGATGTATTTTTAATGTTTGTCAAATATCCATTTTATCTCACAATTTTTTTAATTTTTTTATAAATTAATTTTTTCTCGTATATAATAATTTATAAGAGTCAATTAGAGCCCAAATTTAAGAAAATTTTTAAAGTCCAAATTCTTCGTAATCGATGAGTATGAAGTGTTTTTTATAATCTTAAAAAAAATGAGACTTAAATTTGATTTTTTAATTTTTTTTTTTTTAAATATATATTATGGGCAGTTGAAAGGATTAATAAACTTCGTAAATGAGACACGTGCTACTTCTATTTACGGACCACACTATACTCCCCATATGATGATATTCAAAGAGCACGGGAGCTCTGACTCGTCCACGATACGCGTTATCCAAATCCCATGCGGAAATATCTTCGAAAAAACCTATTAGGTAAATTGGAATTGATCAAACTCTTGACTTTAAAGTAATTAGAATTGATCCAGCTCTACTTTTTTTCTTAATTGAAAGCAATTTATTTTTTTAAAGCCATTATTCGGTTAGAATGTCGCATTAATATTAACTTTAACAGTAATTAAAAAATTTTAGTCTATTACTTAAAAAAATAACTCAGTACAAATAATTTAATTCGATGATATAAAAGTCGACCATTTATAGTTTATCTATATAAAATTTAAATATTTATTATGAATATCATTACTAATTTTAATATGCCATTTAAAAGACAGCTAAGCAAAAATAATCTAATCCAAATTTATAATCCGAGGATATAAACGTTGACTATTTATAGTTATCTTTGTAAAATTTAAATATTTATTATGAATACCATTATAAATTTTAGTCTGTCATTTAAAAGATAGTTAAATAGAAATAGTCTAATACGAATATATAATCTAATAATATTCTAAAAAGAATAACTGATGACTTATTATTTTATTTCATAGATTGCCGAATTATTAGTCTAATACGAATTTATAATCTAATGACATATTTTATTTTATCATGAAAAGAATGATTGATGACTCATCATTTTATTTTACAAATTGCTGAGTAATTTTTTTTTTTTTCGGGACAAAAATAGTAAAAATTGATTGCTTATTGCTATCCAAATACAATTTAAATATTTATTATGAATTTTATTACTATTTTTAATTTATAATTTAAAGAACAAACTAAATAACATAATTTAATTCGAATATGTAATCGGAAATACATAATGACTATCTTTCTTTAGTATAAAAATGTAAGTTTCTTGGGCCGGACCCCATTGTTTCTCCTATAAATACCCAAAAACCTTTCTCCATTAACATCATAATATTCTTAGAACTAAGTTTTACTCTATAGAGAGAGAAAGAGATATATAGAAAGATTTATATATACATATATATATATATAGAGAGAGACAGAGAGAGTAGAAAGATGTTTCATAAGTTTCTGGACACGATTACAGGGAATAATGGTGAGAGTAAAAAGATTATCAAAGGAAGGGTAGTGTTGATGAAGAAGAATGTATTGGATTTCAACGACTTCAATGCATCAATTCTTGATCGGGTTCATGAGTTACTGGGCCAAAAAGTCTCTCTACAGCTCATCAGCTCTGTTAATACTCATCCTTCAGGTCAGGTTAATAAATAAATAAATTAAATAATTTTATTTATTTATTTATTTATATGTACACACACAATAGACTCATACAGTATCAAATTTCCAGTTTCTAGTTTTATAATCTTCTTTCTAAGTTATACGAGTATAGATTTGTTTGGTACAATTTATTTATAACAATTTATTTCAGAATAACTTATTTGTTAGATTATAATTTTTTTTAAGTTAAAAAAAATATTTATTGATTAACTTTTAAAAATAAATCTATTATACTTAATCTATAAAAAATTTTAAATTATTTTTTAAAATTAATTATAAAAAAATTAATTTTTAAAAATAAAATATAAGTCTATATATTACCTTTTGTTTTTCCAAGAAATCCCAATACTTCTAGCATAATTACTTAATTACTCTTTGTTGCATTTTTCAAGTAGAGCCCATGTGAAGAATCTGACATTGGTAAAAGGTTTTTTGGAAGAAATCTTGTTACAAGAAAGGATGTTTAGAAAAATAACTAAATTTTAAATAAAAGTATATATATATATATAAATTCATATTTTTTTACATTTTAAAATAAAATAAAATAAAATATATTTTTATAATTTCTCTCATATAATCAAAGTCCCAATTTTTCCTTTAAATTTAATAATTTCATAAGTAATACCACATCCATTTTAAACCTTTTAATATACTTTAGAGTAAGATTTTTTTAATAATATTTTCATAACTTAAAATATCATATTTTTAATTTATTAAAATCATATATAAAATTTTATATCTCATTTTAAAAATAAACTATATTGAAAATACATTTATTCCTAATTAAAAATTAATAATACTGTATATTATTTTTTAAAAAATATTTTAAGAATTCTTAGTTGATCCAGGCTCAACCTTGTTGGAAACGAGTTTGTCACTGTTTTTCTTCTCCTCCACACAGGAAGATTGCGGCATTTTGAAGCATTATAATAATAAATACTCCGTGTTAGATAATGGTCTGACATTGAATTTAGGGACCCACCTGAGTGGGACACATACAAAAATATTAAATTCGTAGTGCCTTTCTTTATTTGTAATTGTTCTTGTATTCCAACTTACTTAAAGTGCGGGTTGGGGCATTTGTACTTTGCTCTACACCCAAGAAAGGGTCAATTTTCTTTCACAATATTTTAAATTTGAAAAAAAAAAACAAAAACAAAATATGACTGTATTATTTGTTAGTATGATTTATTTTTAAAAAATTATTTATTAATTTAAATAAATTATAAGTAGTAAAAAAAAAATACTTTAATCAATTTTTTTAAATAAACTGAAAATATCGTTTTATTCAATATATAATTTTTTCATAAAATTAACTAAAATAAATATTTTAAAATAATTTATTTTAATATATATATATATATATATAATTAAATAAGTCATGTCATGTCAAACAGGTTTCTTAATTATTGTATATCAGTGGTTTTTTTTTTTTTTTTTTTTTTGAAGGACAAAAAGTTAAAGTTTTTACGTGTTTTTCAGGAGAAGGATTGCGATGGAAACTTGGAAGTCCAGCATACTTGGAAGACTGGATTACCACAATCACCCCTCTAAATGCAGGGGAATCCGGTTTCGATGTTACGTTTGACTGGGAGGAAGACATCGGAGTTCCGGGGGCATTCCTCGTAAGAAATCTTCACCACAGTGAATTCTACCTTAAGACCCTCACACTGGAAGACGTCCCTGGTCATGGTAAAATCCACTTTGTTTGCAATTCTTGGGTTTATCCTGCTAAGAAGTACAACGAAGATCGCGTTTTCTTTGCAAATAAGGTAAGTTGATTGACAACAATGATCCTAAAAATAAATAAACAAATCTAATATCAAGAATAATTGTAAAATGTGGTGTAGATGATGGCTAAAAATGGTCCAACAAATTTCTAAATCTTGTTTCCTTTTTTCGTTTCTCTTCATTCCCCTCGATTCTCCAAATTTCAAACAAATACGGTAAAAGTTTTTTAGACGTCCCTTTTGAATAGTCACATTCTCAATCTACGTTGCATTTGTTGCAGACCTATCTTCCTAGTGAAACTCCAGCGCCGTTACTGCAATATAGAGAAGAAGAGTTGTTGAACTTGAGAGGAAATGGAACTGGTGAGCTCAAGGAATGGGACAGGGTATATGACTATGCATATTACAACGACTTGGGAGATCCTGATAAGGATCCAAAGTACGCACGTCCAGTACTTGGAGGCTCCTCTGAGTACCCTTATCCTCGTAGAGGAAGGACAGGCAGGCCAGCAACAAAGAAAGGTCTGTAAATTAAATTGTAGTATATGTCATTATTAGCTAAATACTCAATTAATAATGACCCTGTTAATTAATTTCCCAGAAATGGAGCATTTATGGAAAACGATTTATGGATTTGAATTCCTTTATTAATAAAGGGTTTTTCTGTTTACTGAAAAATGATTTAGTCTCGAGTACAAACTCAAATGTAGTATCTTATATAGATTTTGCTATGTAATCTTGACAGATCCTAAAACTGAGAGCAGGCTGCCACTTGCTATGAGCTTAAACATTTATGTTCCTAGAGACGAACGATTTGGACACTTGAAGTTGTCAGATTTTCTTGCTTATGCACTGAAATCCCTTGCTCAGTTCCTTGTCCCGGAGTTTGAGGCTCTATGTGACAGCACTCCTGATGAGTTTGACACTTTCGAAGATGTGCTGAAACTTTATGAAGGAGGAATCAAGCTACCGGAAGGCCCTTTACTTGACAATATCCGGAAAAATATCCCCTTGGAACTTCTAAAGGAACTCATTCGTACTGATGGTGAGGGACTCGCAAAATTCCCCTTGCCACAAGTTATCAAAGGTACCACTGATTTTTTCAGTTGAGATTTAAAAGATATTTATGTTACAAGTAAATTATACTAAGTTTTCGATGTAAAGGAAATAATATATTACTCTTCGGTTAAATTCATTTGGTTCTGATATTTTTCATGATCTTGGATTCAGGGGATAAGTCTGCATGGAGGACGGACAAAGAATTTGCACGAGAAATGCTTGCAGGAATGAATCCTGTCAGCATCCGTCTTCTTCAAGTAAGTTTAAGCTTGTCAGCCACTTGTAGTCCATTTTATGCTGTTTTCTGTTTGCACTTTTAACTCCACCCGTTTCAGATAAGGAGTTCCATTTAAATAATCTTACAAATATTAAGCATATATTTTCCTTCTATATTTACCTTTAAAATGTGCTTTGTTTGACGTAATAAAGAAATTGTGATAGTAAACTCGAGGATGTTGTGTTCTTTTATACTACAATCAATAAAAATGAGACTTTTGTTGTGTAACAACAAAATTGTCAAATGGGACCATTTTTGTAGACCAAAGGTGAATTTTTCTCGTCCACTTGATTAACTACTCCGAGAAAATATAGCCTTGTGATCTTTACTAACAACATTTCACGCGATCTTTCTTTGCAGGAATTCCCTCCGGCAAGTAAGCTAGACCCTGAAGTTTATGGCAACCAAGGTAGTTCAATTACCAGCAATGACATAGAAAATAGCCTCGAAGGGCTAACAATAGTCGAGGTATTTAATTCATAAGTCTTCTCCAAAATTCTTAATAATCTAGCACATATCAGAGCGACTAATAAAAGTGGTTTTCTCAAACAGACAATACGTGCCAACAGGCTATTCATACTAGATCATCATGATATGCTGATGCCATACCTGAGGCGAATAAATGCATCATCCACAAAGATTTATGCCACAAGGACTCTTCTCTTCTTGCAAAACGACGGAACGTTAAAACCATTAGTTATTGAACTAAGTTTGCCTAATCCAGAAGGAGATAAATATGGTGCCATTAGCAAAGTATATACTCCAGCTGAAGAAGGCGTGGAAGGCTCCATTTGGCAGTTGGCTAAAGCTTATGTTGCAGTGAATGACCAAGGCGTTCATCAGCTCATCAGCCATTGGTATTAATAATTATTCAAAGAGAACTTCATTACTCCCTCTATTCCACAAAAAGAAGTCACATACAAGAAGTTTGCAAATATTAAGGATATATATTTCCATCCATATTTACCCCCTAAATAATTTTTTTGATTGGTTAGTGTTGAAATAGTAATTAAATTGTACTACTAAACTTGAGGATAATATGTCATTTTATATCACAGAAAATAAAAAGGGGACTCTTGTGTGAAATGAAAATTTTTCATATGAGACTCTTTTGTATAACAAGGGGAATTTTATTTAATTTGAGATGATTTCTTATGTATATTG
Source organism: Pittosporum tobira (assembly GCA_032359685.1). Classification (NCBI taxonomy): domain Eukaryota; kingdom Viridiplantae; phylum Streptophyta; class Magnoliopsida; order Apiales; family Pittosporaceae; genus Pittosporum; species Pittosporum tobira. Next base: position 7,849 of record JAUMHB010041273.1, read on the forward strand.
GATTTTTGTCACAGGTTGAATACTCATGCAGCCATCGAGCCATTTGTGATAGCAACAAATAGGCAGCTCAGCGTGCTTCATCCTATTCATAAGCTTCTCCAACCTCACTTCCGCGATACCATGAATATAAATGCATTCGCTCGGCAGATTCTAATCAATGGTGGTGGAATTCTAGAGAGTACTGTCTTTCCCGGACAGTATGCCATGGAAATGTCATCTGTAGTTTATAAGAATTGGGTTTTTACTGAGCAAGCCCTCCCTGCGGATCTTGTCAAGAGGTAAAACCATTAATCTTCACTGTTTGAAAACACCATTTTTGTAGCCCTAGAAAAATAAATATAGAAGAATGGTGTTCTTGGCGCGACCGTCTTGTGTTCATTTGTTGAATACTTGGGCACTTGTCGGTTCGTATTATGAGACATAAGACCGAGTGAATGTGCTATACAAAATCTGATCTTTTATTTATTACTCCTATTAAAATACGTGAGGACAAGTAAAATCTTACCTCGACCTACAAGAACTGCATCTCTTTTGGGCTATGCAAGTAGACCCTTAAAACCTAGTATAAATATCTTGAACAAGATAATATGTTGTGAAAGTGCTCTGTGAAATCTGATATGAAATCCTTCTTTTTTCATTTTTTTTATAGGGGAATGGCAGTAGAAGATTCAAATTCTCCACACAACGTCCGGTTACTAATTGAGGACTACCCGTATGCAGTCGATGGGCTCGAAATCTGGTCCGCCATCAAAACATGGGTCGAGGAATACTGCAACTTCTACTACAAGACAGATGCCATGGTTCAGAACGACAAAGAACTTCAGCTTTGGTGGAAGGAACTTCGCGAAGAGGGACACGGTGACAAGAAAAATGAACCTTGGTGGCCCAAAATGCAAAGTCGTACTGAACTTACAGAATCATGCACCATTATCATATGGATAGCGTCCGCTCTCCACGCAGCAGTCAATTTCGGACAGTACCCTTACGCAGGGTACCTCCCGAACCGGCCAACCCTTAGCCGAAGGTTCATGCCCGAACCTGGCACTCCCGAGTATGATGAGCTCAAGGCGGACCCCGAGAAGGTGTATTTGAAAACAATCACAGCCCAGCTACCAACATTGCTAGGCATTGCACTCATAGAAATTTTGTCAAGGCATTCCTCGGATGAGTTATATCTTGGGCAACGTGACACTCCTGAGTGGACCAAGGATGCGGAACCATTAAATGCTTTCGAGAGATTTGGGAAAAAATTGGGAAAAATTGAGGAGAAGATAATAGAGATGAATAATGATGAGAAATTCAAGAACAGGGTTGGGCCAGTTAAGATGCCGTACACTTTGCTGTATCCCACTAGCAAAGAGGGGCTCACCGGCAAAGGAATTCCCAACAGTGTGTCAATCTAAGCTTTATCTGTGTATTTTAAAAATAAAACTATACGAATAAACAGTGTCCAAAGCTCATACTTGGTGAAAATAAGGAAAAATTAAGTACTGGTATTTGCAGAAGTTCGAACTTTATTACTTGGCAGGTTTAGTGTAATATTTGTTTTTGCAGGTTTAGTCCCTCATATTTCGCTATCTGTGATGTAAAATTTAAGAATATTTTATCCAAGAAATTCAACATCAATTAGATATTCAGATACTTGATATATGTCAGATTCACAAATAAAAATCACAAATAAGTTATGTATTCACGTATTATCTAATACAACTACACCTTGAAAATTCAAGAAGCAAACAATGGCTGCCACTTTTGATGAGTTAAAAAATTATTGCAAGTGTACATTGTCTAATTGTAGACAATATCAAATACAGGTCGATCCCATAAAAATAAGATTATTTTTTAGAATTTAGATTTCTTAATATTAAATCAGGCGAACTATAAATAAAGATTGAGGAGAATTGGTGGACTAAACTAACAAACTATCAAATAAACAAAATTGTAAACTAATAATAAACTTAGTCGTCTAGGCATCTGAATCCACTAAACGATAATCATAACAAATACTAAATCATCTTCTTCTGCATAACTCAAACTATACAATGGTCAAATATATATAGTTCAAAATAATCTTTCATTTTGGCTTTGATCCTCCTTCCCTTTAAAGTAGTAACATTTGTATTTGACTAAGCAAGCATAGAATATGAAATTCTGAACATTACAAATAGTATCTCATCAAAACCTCATTAGGACAAGTGTAGAATATGAAACGTTAAAGTCTAACAATAATTTATCAAAACCTTTCTATTAATATAAAATTTACTAAACAATTATAAAAGAATATTTTCTAAAATGAAACATTTAAGCACATTTTTAGAAGAGAACCAATATAGTTATGACATTGTTTAGCTTCAATATCATCTTAAACGAACAATTTAACCAGTCGTAAAATATATCATGAGCAAATCTACTGCTACTAATTGCATCAAGACAAAAAATAAAAATCGATATTATGGATGAAATTAAAAATAAAGAAATCATTGATTCAAATAATGAAGTCAATAATAAAAAGGAACAAAAAAAAAAAAAAACACACACACATGCATGAAGCTCAATTAATCAAGTAAACGAAACAAAAAAGAAAGAAGTCACAGATGAATATGCTCTAAACTTTCCTCTAAACCTAAAACTAATGTGAGAAGGTAGTTACTGCCAAAGCTGCTGCGCAGCCTCCTCCTTCTGTGCGTCCCCGGAATGAGTAATATAAGAACAGAAAGCTTGAATTTTAATTCTTTAATTTGGGCCTCTTCATTTTTTTTTAATTTGAACCACTAAAATTGTCTCACTCGCCAAAATGTATTATCTATTATAGCAAAATATTAATACCTACAAAAGGAAATAAAATTAATTAATTAAATTAATAATAATAATAAAAATATATAATATGTGGATAATAGATGTATCAAAAATGAGCTAATTAATTTCTTCACATCACTCATAGCTCCTCACAATCTATGAAGTAAGAGTAAGTCCAGAATGTTTCTGTTTGCGATCAATCATTCAATGCATTCGAGAATGATGTGGACTATCATCAATCATAGATATTCCAACAATTATGCATGAAGATAATATTTTTGTATTAATCAACTTAAAAGTGGTTACATCAAAGAAGATATCACAAAACACAATATTAAATCTAAATTTTTTTATGCTCATGAGCTTCAGAAGCAAGGCGATATCCATGTACAATGAATTCAATCATGTGATAATATTGAAGATTTATTCATGAAGTCATTGCTAACTGCGATATTTGAGAAATTGCGATATAAGATCGGGGTGGGTCTTACTGAATAATTGACTACAACAGGACATCAGAGAATGATATGATTTAAAAGAGAAATTACACTCTTTTTCCTTTCATTTAGGTTTTTATTCCACTGAACTTTTTCTAGTAAAGTTTTTAATGAGGTAGTCAACCAACAAAAAATTATAGTGCGTAATTTGTAATTAAAAAATAATGTTATAAGCCAATGATATTTTAGTCTAACGGTTAATACTGAGGCCTTGCGATTTTTTATTCTTAAGAGGTCTAAGATTCGAGTCTTCAATACATAGCGTGTAGGATTATTTTTTCCCTTATTTAATTAAGCGGAGCTTTGTTCTCCCTTGTTGGCGGGATTTCTTGCCTATTTATGGGATTAATGATTTAGTTTAATAGTACAGAGTCTTATTCTCTTTATTAATGAGATTTTTAGTCCATTATTATGGATTAATGATTGAATTATGTGGGAGTCAATTCCTAATTAATTCACCAATTGAAGTGTCAAGTCTTCGGTCAACTTTGTTAGGTCAACTTGCAATGGTGCAAAAATATAATATTTTGTCATTTATATGTCATAAAGTTAAAGTTAAATACTTATGCCGTCCCAAGAAAAAAAAGTCACAAGTCTAATAATTCTATCACAAAAAGAAAATCACTACTTATGAGTATTGGAGTGAAAAGTCTAAACTAGCCCTCCTTTTCACTTAACAAACTCGGATTCTAACAATAATGGGGTCCGCCTACGAGAATAATATGAGAAATTATTTTACTATATATCTTTCTTCAAGAGGTTTCTTATTTTACTAATTTTTGATAATTATGATTTTCTTTTTAAGACGAATAGAGTAGTTAACCATTTGACTCGTATATATAGAAAAGTTTAAAACATTTAACTCTAATCATTATAAAGATTCATCTATTGTGAATGGTTCCAAAATCATATTAACATTTGTTTATAAAAGTCAAAATATTATTTTTTTGCTATCAATTGCAAAAGTCTAATCGATTGCTGCATAAAATTTGTACGGTAGCCACAAATACATTTGAAATAGAACATTCCTTAGACGTTGGATATGAATAAAAGAGATTTGTTGGTTGCTATTGGAGTGATGGGCTTGAATGCAGAAAAAAGATTTACAATAAGTTTCTCTCCAACAAAAGTCTCCTTAAGGTTTTTTATTTAGAACTAACAAGCAAGGAAAAAAAAACCTGAAAGAGAATTTCATTGGAGAGAAAATTATCTTAATTTTTTTTTCTACATTCAAGCTTGTCACACCAACTGCATTTATAATAAATGGGATTCTTCGCGTACTTCGATTTACATAAGGCAAAAATCTAATAATTTGCCATAAAAAGAAAGTCACTACTTATGAACATTAGAGCAAATAATCTAGACTAGCACTCATTTTCACTTAAAAAACTTTGACCTCAACAATTAGGGGTCCACCTTTGAGGATTATAAGAGAAATTATTTTAGTATCTTTCTTCAAGTGAGAGCTTTCATATTTTGCAAACTTTTGATAATCGTAAATAGAAATACACAAAAAGATTAGTCTGTTGGGCTTTAGCCAAGGTTTGTCAGGACTGGTCTTTATTTGAAAAAGACCAGACCGGTCTTTTTAGTTGACCAGGCCAGGTCGGGCTAGATTATGTATCAAAAAATGAGGTATGTTGAGGACTACCGGTCTTGGACCAGTCCTCAACCTGACTTTTTCTATTTCTTAATTTTTTTTTTATTTATAAAATTATTTAAATTTATTTTTCTATATATAACTTTCAGAATAATTTTATTAAGTTAGTAATTCATGATTCTACTTTTATTAAGTTAATTAAAATAGTTATTTTATATAATTAGTTGTATAGTTATGTTATTTATGTAGTTATATAATTATTTTATATAGTAAACTATTTTACATAGTTATTTACTGTCGGTAGTTAGTAATTTATATAGTTATAAACTTATTTTTTTATAAAACTTAGTAATTTTAAAAAAGACTATTGAAAACAAAGAGAGTAATTTTTTTTATAATACTTGGTAATTTATGCAAGCTTTTCATGGGACTTTTGGGACCTGCCTGGGCTCAGGTCAGGCCTGGGCCCAGGCCGGTCTTTAACCAGGATCGGTCCAAAGACTGGCCCGGACCAGGCCAGTCTTCAGGTCGGTCGTTCTCTTAATATGACGACTTGTTGACCCTTTTTCGTCTTTTGAAAGCCCGGTCCAGTCTTAATCGGTCCGGACTTTGACCAGGTTTTGACCAGGCCAATTCCGGTCCAGACATCAGTCCTTAGGTTTTTTGTGCATCTCTAATCGTGACATACTTTTCGGGACGAATGGAGTAGTTGACCAATGCCTTATATATAACTCATTAACTATAAATGCAATTGGAGTGGCGGGCTTGAATGTAGAAAATAATTTACAACAAGTTTCTCGCCAGTGAAAGTCTCTTCTAGTTTATCTTATTAAGAACTAGCATGCAAGAAAAAACCTTAAAGAGACTTTCGGTGGAGAGAAAATTATCGTAAATTTTTTCTGTAATAAAATCTGTCACACCAACTGGATTTATAGTCAATGAGGTTGTTCGCTCACTTTCACTTACATAAGCTAAGAGTTAATATGATATTTGAACCATTTACAATAGAAAAATTATCCTTGATGGGTACAATTAATGTTATCAACTTTTTTGTGTGATATTCAACTACTTAACTCATTTAGCTTTATTTATTTGTTTCTAGTTTCTACTAACCATAAAGATTTGGCTCAAGGAAATTTTAAGACATGCCAAACATGAAGAATAGGCAAATGAAACAAGGAAGTTAATTACTCTCTCCGTTCTAAAAAGAATGACTAAACTTTTTGACACGAATTTTAAGACTTTCTAAGAACATATTTGTACATATCTTTATATTTTAATAAATCTTTAATATACTAAAAATATATTAAATATGCAACATATAAATGTGTTTTTAAGAAATCTTAAACTCCATGCTAGGAAATTATCAAAAAATTGATCATTCTTTTCAATAGAGTGGGAGCATATACCAATGGTCAATGTGCTAACCACAAATGTAGTCATTTAGTGACATAGGTCAAAAGTGCTTTTAAGTTTGTACTGTTGTGTTTTCACCTCTAGAGACTTCTTATCCTTCAATGATATCAAGAAAAAAAGAAGAAAAGGAGGAACTAGGTAATTATCCCCACAATTAATGTTATAGAGTTGACTTCTTATCCTTCAATGATATCAAGAAAAAAAGAAGAAATGGAGGAACTAGGTAATTATCCCCACGATTAATGTTATAGAGTTGGGTGTCATTTATATATGTTATTGCATCCTTAATATTGAAATTATCAAATATAAATTTCATATATGAGTCTTGTTTCAATTAAAATAAATAAATAAAATCTAATTCAATGGTTCATTATGCATTAGAGGTCTAAGTATGCCAATAGGACAAGCTAAAATCTAAGTCAATGGTTTAATAACATAGTTGGTTTATAGCAAAGAGTATTCTTTTCAATCAAATAATTCCATCACCATGTATTCTTTTTTCTGTAGATATGATTAATTTTCTTTTGCTATATAGGAACACTTAAACATACTTATGCTAGAACACTAGGTCTTATATAACTAATCCAATACAATTATTTTCTATAACTAATTCATTGATCTAAATTAATTATCTGAATTTCATAGAATAACATATAAGAATTTCATAACCATGGATAATGGCTCGGTTAATCTCCCTATATATATATATATATATATATATGGAAAGTGTTGTTTTAGTTAGAAATGTGGCCATCAAACATCCACTAGTCCATTTAATGATTAGAAAAGTGAGATGTTTAAAAAAATCTCACTCTGCACCCCTTAGAGGTCCTACGTCTCCATGCTAGGGTATAATTTTTTTTTCATAAGCTGCGCTCCTTAAACACGCGCAACCATCTCCAATAAACCCATATACGAGAAATAGAGAAAGAGAGTCCGCGGCATCTATTTCACATCTCCCAAATCGATAGTTCTTCCAAGAACCCTATAAAACATACAATTCCCTTCTAAAGCTTCCTCTCAAATTTAGATTGATTGCAATCTTGAGATCCTTAATTCTTTGACAATTCTTTGTGGTTCAAACATGTTTGATTCTTCTTCGGAAGGTGAAGTTAGTTAGACTTATATGAATGAATCTGAGTATGATAATGTTGAGACTGAAATTAAATTATATATGAATGACACAAAAACATTTTATAGATCATATGAACATAGAAATCGATTCCAAACCAAAATCCAAATAAGTCATAAATATGCCAGAACCGATGAGTTAACTTCTAGACTATATGCATGCAAAAAAGCCAGAACACCAATTGCTAGAAACTATATTCTTGATGATGTTGAGGAGTGTAAAGATTCTAAAAGGAAAGAGAAAAAAGAATTCTATAGGTTGCAAATTGTATAAAAATAGAATATTTGTTTTGCATGATAAGCAAAACAATAGGTGGCAAGTGGCTAGCGTTGAGTTGAATCACAATCATGAAACCTATAGAAATATAGCTTTGATACAAAAAGAATTGATTTTTACAATGAATGAAGCGAGAGTTCCAACATGTAAGATGATGAACGTTCTTAGCGGTTGATATAGAAGAAGGGAAAATATAAATTTTGATGATAAGGATGTGTTAAATTTGGTGAAAAAATCTTAATGATTACACAATAGAGGGACCCAATGCACAAGATGGATTCAAGATAAATTCTTTTTCCGTGTTAAACCCAATGATGAGAATCGCATATCATGCTTACTATGGGTAGATTCTAGATCAAATATGCATATAAAATTCTAGGGATGTTGTGACTTTTGATACTACATCTTAAACATATAAGTATTCGATATAATTTTTACCATTCACTTGTATTAATCATCCTTGTCACTCGATCTTGTTTAGATTTGCATATACAGAATATTTGTCTGTCTATGTATTGAAGACTAGACACAAAGTGACGGGCTACAGGGTGACCGTAACAATTATAACAAATTAAGATAAAACATTTTTCAATGGTATTTCTAGTATACTTTCTTCAACTCATCATGGTCTAAGTTTTTGGCATATAATCAACAAGTATACAGAGCAGTTACATCAAGTTAGACTGAACACGATATATTTAAGATGCTTTTAGCAATTGTGTATTGAAATTATTGTCAATCATTAAATTCGAGGAACAGTGAAAAAATTTAATGATTGATTATTGTTTACATAAACATGAGTGGCTCAAATCAGTGTATGATGTTAAAGAGAAATGGATTAGAGCATATTCCATAAGATTTTTTGTCACTTGAATGACAATAAACTGAAGGAGTAAAGAAATGAATAGCTTCTTTGATGCCTATGCAAATAATTTAATGAGATCAAGAATTTCATATGATCAAAAAACAAAATATGAGGGAGAGGAAAGATGACTATGAAACGTCTCATTAGGAAAAACCAACTAACCTCAATATATAAGCATCAGTGAAGTGAGCAACCACTTCCTTGCTTGCATCACCCGGGCAATGCTCAAACGTTTTCCTTAACCATGCTTATCTTATTTCCCTTTTTTGCCTAAGTACTCATTGAATAATATATGCTCAAAACACTTCTTAAAATATGCCCTTGACTTCTTCAATATCACACTTTAAAGGTTTTTCAACCAATCACTGACAAACCAAGCAAAAAATAACATCTTCTAAATTATTGTTACTTTACAGGCATTCATGTGAAATGGACTAACTATGATAACGGTCAACTAGAGCGAATATGAAAACTGCATCATGCTTTAGCATTATATAAACATTTCAAAACCAACATTAGTCAATAATTACTTTTGTTCGTTGCTAAGTATCTAAGATACATTTTTCATCATTTTTCCAAATACCTTATACTAGGATCAATTGGTCAAATACTTTTCTTGGTCACAAAGTATATTAGGATCAATTGGTCCTCGACTAATTATATTTTCACAAGATAACATTAATTAATGATTCATAATAAAGAAAGAATTCCAATTTCACAAGATAAGAGGTACGTGTACATAATAATATCTATTTCATATGTAAAGATACAAAAAATCTATACTTTATTCTAAAGAATCAAAAACAACTTGATGGAGTAGAAAGAATGGATGTTGGAGTAACAATGGAAGAAATCTTGAATTGCAATCAGGATTGGGAAGGAAATATTGAATTATAGCTAAGATTGAGAAGAAAGTCTCGAATTATTACCATGGATGTTGGATCTCACATGCATGTCTAGGGTTCTCTCTTGAATTGGTGGATGATAGATTTGGGAAGTAATTGAAGTTAGCAATGACTTGGATCGAATTGTGAAGTCGTGAAGGGATGATTTAGCCATGGATAGGGACTTCTAGGGTTTTCGAAGAGGAAAGTTTTACTTGGTTTGGAGGTTCTCAGAAAGAAAACTTTGATTTGGTTTGCGAATATAGATGTGGGTGATGTGGGTCTATTTCTCTATTTGTTGTATATGTATTTGCTAGAGATGCCTCGTGTCTAAGCGGCCCATGTTTTTGTATTTTTTTCTATTCGCTAGCATGGAGGTGTGGGACCTCTCTAGGGATATATTTGGTATAACAAATTGAAAAATACTAAGGCTCCATTTGATAGATGGAAAATGTGTTATAGAAAATATTTTTTCGGAAAAATTATTTTCTGAGAAGATTTTATATTTTATGGTGTTTGATTGGTAATCTGCAAATGAAGCTGAAAATATTTTCCTATATTTGATACCAGAAAATGAATTTGCCAATTACATTAATTATAAATATATAGAAAATTGTTCACATATTTAGAAATTTTCCCATGTTAAAGTTAATAAGATTTTTATGGTTATAAAACTCATCATCCTCATGAAAATGGATTTTTCTTATTATTAACAAGGGCATAGCCAGTAATGACACTTTGATATGTTCAAAAACTTTATCCAAAGTTTGGCACTTGCTTATTGGATATCAAAGAACAAGTTGCTCGTGGGTGATCTGCACTCTACCAAAAAAAAAAAAAAAATTGGCAAGATAGGTAGCTCAGGACTTAAACTCTATTTGAAATTGGCTTGGCTTGGCTCAGGACTAATTCATGACTTTAGGGTATTTTTCAACATCAGAGCATACCATCAGGGGACATAATAGTTAAGACACATTAATCATACATGTGACGACCCAGTTTTCCCCCACTCCTCAACTACACTAGGAAACTATTCGTCAAATGCCCTCCTTTGAATGATCGGGGTTGCCCAATCATTCCTCCCTCAACAAGCATACCCATCTCACTCTTGTTGCCATTAAATTATATATACATTCATGACGGAAAGTAAAATTACTAATTATTACAATCCAACTTTGGTATTTAAATAATTTATATAACCACCCTCGCGGGTTAGTGCAAAAAGCTCCAGAATCTACCTTCCTTGGTGTCTTCCTAAGGTGCATCCGCTCCGTCCAC
>JAUMHB010041284.1:0-18591 GCA_032359685.1 Pittosporum tobira
ATATAATTCGACTAGAGAAATAACAAAAAAAATATTTTTATTTATTAAATCATTCTCAAATATTTGGGTTCTCACATGTATGTTTTTAAATTATTGCATGATTTACTTGACTGCTTGTGAATTATGTTTTGCATTGAAAGTATGTTAATTTAAAAAACTTGAATTTATTTTATTAAAATTGGAAGTATGTTTTAATACTAAAAAGGTTGTATTTGCTGCGCTAAATTGCTCACCCTTGCTATTATTGAATGTTTTATTTGCAGTTGGATAATATAATTTGAGAGGCGACTACGAGAGAAATGGACGAAACGGTCGCTGGGGTTTTGTCTAGTCCAAGGAAAAGGAGCTGAAATGAAGAAATTTGAGATAACTAAATATTGTAATTATTAATGGAAAATTGTAATATTAAGTAAATTCTACTGTAATGTCATGAAGGAATAGTTGTAACATATTGTAAGTATGAAAGTCTGAGGAGTATTTGACGACCGGTCTAGGAATCTGAAGGTTGTACAGAGACTGGGGCATCACAGATGGTATCAGAGCAAGGGTTAATGCAAATTCCCATAAGATGAGAGTTAGACGAAGAGTCTTAAGAAAATAGGAACGTAATGTTTGGGAATTTGTTAGAAATTATTTAGTAAGGATTGAAGCTTATTCTGAGATAAATTGTGGGATAGAGACAATGCAAAAGAATATCCCAGGAACTAGATGATGATAACAAACCTTAATTAAAAAATGAGTAGTATAATGAATGTTGGAAGACAAGAATTATGAAATGCTGAACAGTTGCGACAAAAGTATAAGTTTAGACTAAAGAAACTTTGAAGGTCTATTATGTATCTTGGAATAAAAATGAATGGGAGGTGAATATCCTTTGAAAAACGATAGTATGTTGTAGTTTGGGATTAGACAAATCCCTAAGTAAGAGAATTAAAGTTAGAGGAAGGTATAAAGAAAATAAGGAAGTTTAATAGATGATATTTTATTTCTCGGATGAACATATCAATATGGTAGTAATGTAACATAGAAAAGATACATAAGGCAATGGATAACGTTGACGATGATATGGGATTTAGAAAGGAAGTATTTAAAGTACCTATGAATAAAGTAAGAATATTGGACAATTAAGGAGTATAATAAGGATATGATGAGATCATTAAGAAGGTAATCAGTTCGTTAACATTATGAATGGTAAATGATGTTTGGGGAAACGACTGTATGTAAAAATTTGGGATTTGATAAAACCCTTAAGTAAAAGACTGGAAATTAGAGGAAAGTTTAAAGAAAAGAAGAAGGTGAAGAATTGTGTTTTACAAAGACAAACATTAAGCAGTTGATAATGTTAATAATGAGACTAAAAGATAAAGGATTTAATCAATAGATCTGACATTCAATTAGTAATAATTGAACCCTGATGATGAGATAGATTTATAAAGAAAAATATTAGAATGAATATTGATTACATAAGAATATGGTGAGGACATTTAATAAATGAACAAAGTATGAACTTTATGGGAGGTAATGAAGGAACATTGAGGATATAATATGAAGATATGAGTGAAAGAGAATAATGGAATTTGATGATTCCGATATGAACAATTGGTAAGGTCTTGATAATAAGATTTCAAAATCGGAAGATTAATGGAATCAAAGGAATAAAGGGTTTTGAATTCAAAGTTATTGACTGAAGTGAATTCGAAAGATTTGGAAGTATGAATTTTGTCGAAGATGAAAATCGAATATTAAAAAATAAACTGGAAGTATTGATGATATTAATGAAAATTTAATATTAAAAAATATTTCAAGAGTTTGATGACAATGATGATAATCCGAAATTAAGAATGGATATTGGAGCAAATATAGAAGAGAATGAGAATTGGACCGAATTAAGACGATATGAGAATAGTCAAGTTTGGATTTTATTTAAAGATCTGTTCTTGAATAACCAGGAATGAGAACATATAAGGCTTAAATGTTGATTGGATAGACAATAGTATGTTATTATTTAGAGTTAAAAGAAAACCCTCCCTAAACGAAAAATTGGAATTAAGGATAAGTATAAAGGGAGGAGAAAAGTGATGAACCATGGAAGAGTATGATAACAGATTATGGATGGATCTAAGAAAACTCGAAGTAGGGTACGTAAGGAATCCAACAATACTAGTACTAGTAGGAAGTGAAAATGGAAGGATAAAACTATGAGACACTCAGAGAGTATAATGAGGACTATATGGAGGGCAAGGTAACTCCTCAAGAAGAAATTGGATGGAGGTAATAAGCATACAAAGCAAGAGGATTTGGTATTGGATATTTAGTAAAGTGTGATGACAAATATGTTATAGCTGAATGATTGATGAGGTCAAGAGATGTTCAAAGTATTTTGGAAAGAGATACATGAGTCAAGTATAAAGATGACAAAAGTAGGTTGTACATTGGAATTATGTGATAATGAAATTACTAAGGTAAAATAAATGGATAACCTAAGGTTGCTCCTTATTTAAGGGGGGAAGCCGATAATTATGAGTTAATAAGAATAAATAAAGGTAAATGAAAATTGAAGGAGGGTTAAGTTGAGTACAGAAGATAAACAGTTTGAAAAGATTGGAAAGACCGAACGAGTTAGGTTGATAAAGATAATTCTTAAGAAAGATATTTAGAGATGTTTTGGAAGAAATAGTGTTAAAGTATTAAAGGATTCAACTTGGATGATTGAGAAGGATTACAAATTAAAAGAGTTGGCGGTAAGGATTAGGTGTAAGGATTCTAAGACCAAAGGTTTCAGAGATGGAAAGACAATGGAGTTAAACTGTACAGTTTACATTCAATGGTTATTATTAAGCCTAATGTAGATGTAAAGTATTTATGAAAGATGGAATTGGTATTGCTTTTAATTCAGATTGTGCATATTGTTTTAGAAGGACCCGATGGAAGAATGGAAAGTCAAGTGGAGATTCCTTAAAAAAAAAATTAGGAATTTGGGCAAGAAATTTTGTTAAATCCACTTAACAATGTGTATGTTGGATGATAAGAAACTTATGTAGGAAACATTAAAGTATATGTGTGTGAATGATAATGTATGAAATTTGGAATCTAATAGATGGATGCATGATAGAATTTCAATTATAGAAATTCTTTAAGTGGGGAAGGATGTAAGACTTGGAAAAATTTAAACTAGAATATATGTAATACATGAACTAGTGAATGAGAAAGTAAGCATCAAGCAGAAGTAACTTTGTTTACTCAAAACATTAAATTTTGGCAACAAAATTCCTTTAAGGGGGGGAAGGATGTGAGACCCCGAAAATTTAAAATGAAGGACATGTAAATAACTTGTACTTTTGGATTTCAAATTTTATACACATTTATAAAATTGTTTATAATTGATGGCAATGATATACAAAATTTTTCTAGGTATGTATAATTAAGTTTAGTTGAGTTTGAACTTAAAAGAGTATTGAATGTAATATGAGATTGAGAAGCAATGTATAGACAACTATAGAAATTTTAATTGGGCAACTATCAAGCAAGAAACGAACCAAGAATGGTGAATAAGATTTGAATGAGTTATGGATCGGTAAAAGTATAAGTGGACCAAAGAGTTTGGATTGAAGTGAATTTGGATTGACTAAGCTAAAAAGCCTTTTAGGCCAAAATATTATGGATGAAGCGGCCCTAGAAGAAAAAGTTATTAAGTAAAGTTATGGCTAAATTAACTTGGTTTTGGACTTAGATGAAGAACATGGATCAAAGGAAACTTAAGATGGGGCTAAAGTGAAAGACTAAGCCAAAATTGGGGATATGGTCGAATTTTCAAAAAACCAAAAGAGGACTTAAAATTTTTTTCATCCAAACCTTGAGGGAAGAAATGGTAATTTACAAATAAAGATGTGAAATGACTAAAATGCCCATGAGGTGTCAAATTCTTGTGGTTTCTTCCAAAATACCTTGAGGGAAAAATGGACATTTCACAAAGCAAGAATTTTTTTCCTCATTCCTTTATAAGGATGTTTGCAGAAGAAGAGCAGCAAAACTTCCATACTCCCACGCCAAAGTAGAGAAGAATGAGAAGAAAGATAGAGAGAGAAAGTGAGGATTTCTAAAAGGCACCCAAAATTCGTGCAAGTTTTAGCAAAATTCAAGCTTGTTCCACACATATACACCCTCTAGATCAGCAAGCAAGCCATGACCAGGTCATTTACAAACCTTGGAATGTTAGGTGTGGAAGTAATTTGAAGGAAAAGAAGAGGCTAAGGATCTAGGAGGCCAGAGAGGGAAGGAACAACCATCAATTTGTAAGAAGGTAAAAGTCTCAACTTTGTTCATGATTTCCATGGTTAAGTTGGTGTTTATAATGATGTTTGAGAGTATTAGAGAGTAGCTTAGTTGATGAATAAGTTGACTTTATGCTTGAGTAGTTGGTTTGTTACTAAGGAAGTTTATGCATGTTGAAAAATCTGAAAATTTTGGGCTATGGGTTACTGTTCATATATTACACGAAAATTAATTGGCTTGTAAAATGGTCAAGAAACTATTATTGAAAATAATTGAATGAGTGTAGATGATGCATACAATATTTCGTAATTTTTGGAGTCCATTTGATATTTTAATAAATTGTCAGAAGTAATTGCTGTAAGTTTTCTGATGGAACAGGGGAATTTGAATCTATAGTCTATGTTCAAAAAATCTTTATAAAATAATATGTTCTTGTTTTGGGCACGAATTATTTTTTGAATTTAGTTAACTTGATAAGGAACATATCTCCAGAATGTTATTTGAGAATATAAGGTCTTTTTCTATTTTTATAAAATGATAGAAAAAACATACAAAAACATTCTGGAAAATTTTGATTTTGGGTTAAGTTTGGAAACCCATATAAAATCATGTCTTGACATCAATTGACAAAACCTTTTACGGTTAAATTTGGGTAAGTCTAATTTTTTTTTCCAAAAAATAATGACTCCTTTTGAGATTATTTGCTATTTTTGAAAAATTTCCAAATTTGCTGCTGTAAAGTTAAAACAAAGCATATTTTCTAGAAATTGTTCCAACTTTGGAAAACTATATCTTTTTCATACGAACTCGGAATTGAGTCGTTCTTAAGCCTATACGAAGATATATAAATGTCTAATGTATAAAAGTTAAGATTATAGTTAAACAAATTCTATAACAAAAATTTGTCCGAATGTGAATACTAATAGTGCAGTCACCTAGAAATGGCCAGTGAGGTTATAAGGTTTAAAACTTGAAGGGTGTACTAATATGAGATGTTAATGTACTTAGGAACCTATTTTAAGGTTTAGAAGGGCTTTAAAAGTGATTAGAGTGAAGAAAGAGGAAACAAGGTAGACAAGACAAAAATGAAAACGGAAACGTAAATGGAAACGGAAATAGAAGCTAACTAGCTAATTGGTGCTTTTTATATCTATATTTTCTGATGTTTATTCTCTTGATTTATTATAAAAATGCATGAATTGGGCTTATATATCCTTGTTTTGACTAACAAATCATCAATCCAATGGATTAGATATGTTTTATTGTTATTGGGCTTACATTGCAGAGAATTGGGCTTGAAAAGGCCTATTTCAAACAAAAATCGAAGTTTGACCTTATCTTGGACGAACAAGGATTGCCAAGAATCGAAACAGAAGAAAAAACCAAACAACTGAAAGCCTTATAAGTTGCCTTACAGCCGTAAGCCAGACCTTAAGGGAGCTTATGGTGATAAGCCAGGCTACAAGGAAGGCTGTACAATTTATTGCGAATTCTATTGACTTTTCCAGGAAGCTTTGACCAAGGCGATTTTGGGCTTTCCTATATGCTTTCAAAGTTCTATTCAAGCATGACACCTAATCAGACTCAAATTTGGACAAGACCCAAAGACTAAGCCTATATAAACTCCTTCCTAGCTCTCAAAAACATACTTTTTATATAATATACGATCAAGAAGAGACCGAAAGCTCAAGGAGGCGGGAGACTGGGCTACCACACAAAGACATCTAGCCAACTTCTTATGGGTTTTTCTATCTTTTCTATTGTATTTTGTAGATCGGTCAATATGTTCTGATTTATTTTTATATACTAAGACGATACGGATCTTATTAATGATTAATTAAAAGTTTATTTTATCTTTATTACACTTTCTTATTACTTTCGCATATTTATTGAGTTATGATACATGTTCTTAATGCTTTTGAATACTTGATCAATATTTAGATGATCTAGGTTAACAAATTGAAGGATGTGACTGTGAAGGTTTGTTAATGGCTCAATTGAATAATAATCGTAGGTTAAACTTTGCTAGAGACCCTATTTCAAGGTGACATGTGCGGTTTCGGTAGTAACTTAGCTCATAAGAACAGTAATGAAATCGGGAATTCCATAAAACGATAATGCTCTCTTTATTATTTAAATTCACATAAGGATATGATGGGTTAATAAGAGGAGAAGGGATACTTTCACTGGGCCAAAGGTTAGTATCTAATTTAGGGATATTCCACTGTCATGAATATATCAAACGAGTATCAATTGCCTAATAAAGATAAATAAATTTGAGATTATGATTAAATAAGTGAAGTTGAGATCTTAGTATATACTTATCATATGTATATATTTATCTTTATTATTTTTTTTATTTCATTCTAATTGTGACGACCCCGATTTCGCTCACATTTCACCCTAATGGAAATTATGCATCAACTGTCACCCTTTGGATGGTCGAGATTAATCAATCATCCCTCCCTTAGCATGCTTATCCCATAATTGAGTTACATCATACACTATGTGCAGGAAATTAAAGTTATCTACCTATTACAATTATTCTTCGATATTAAACAAATGTACAATCAAAAGCCATCCGCCATCTAGTTAGACAAAACACCCCAGATTCACTACCTTTCGTGTCGTACGTCTAATCATGCGTTGCACTCCTCATTTCTTGGCACGGATACTCACGGTTCCTAGCTGTGAAGGGGACATGACATTTGGAAGAGTGAGCTAATGGCTCAGCAAGTATAGTTCTTAAGAAAAAAAATATGAACATAATTAACTTTTCTAAAATAGCTCAGCATTCACCATGACATAACATCAAATAAAGTGAGTATGCATAACTTTCATCGTTACCGTCATTTACCATCATTTGCCGTCGTCTTCCATCATTTTCCCCACTTGGTCCTAACACAAAGTATGGACCGAACAGAGACCGTCAGTGATTGTGCACAACGTAAAGCAGGGGACTTTTGTCTACCTCATAGGACCCGCTCCTATGGCTTTCCGGAACTTACCAGTTTCATCGTTTTGTTTGCAATATCCACATTTATTTTTTTTTGAAAACATCACATGCATGCATAAGTAATGAAAATGCATGCCATTATGTTGTTTTTAAAAACATGCACATGAAACATTCTCATAACCGATTAACACATGAGAATAAGGTTTGAAAATGTACTTGCCTCTTCGCTTTGTTAGGTTCCGTCCCCTCTTAGCATTTCCATCTCGTTCAATGACAATACCTATAAGCATACACGTCCTAGGATTAGTGGACGATTCCAAGTTTAGACTTCCTTGCTCTGGTTTACTACCAAACCCCACCAAAGCTACACCCTTTATTCGCAACTTCATGTCTTACGATTCAATATAGAACAAAATGCGAAAAATAATTTACAGTGTATTTACTAATTCCATTTTAAGGATTCAAATCAAATTAACTGTATAGTAATTTACATTAGAATTACTTTATTTATTTGACATTAAAATTTCTAGGGTTTCACATTCTTCCTCCCTTAAAAGAATTTCGTCCTCGAAATTCATTCATCAATTAGATGGGGTACTTTCATTTCATCCCACTTTCTAATTCCTACGTAGCTTGTTCTACATCATGAGTACGTCATATATTTTTTACTAAAGGAATCTCTATACTGCATAGCATTTTCACCTAACGATCTACAATTTTAATGGGTACTTCCTCGTATGTTAGATCCTGGTTGATCATTACTGGCGCGTAGTCGATAACTCATTACAATCAGGATTATAAGCTTAAAGTGATGGTATATGAAACATATTATATACATGGTCTAATAAACTGAGGCTCAATTTCTCTTTTTCCCCAAATTGCACAATTCCTTTCCAAAGTGATACATAACCTCTTATTTCCGTAATTGGTCCTATTGGGGTGTGACTACTTTAAAAATAATCTTTAGTAAATTGTTAAGGAAAACATTTTGATATCACCTACGACTGGAATACTTTCCAAATCGATCCCCTTTTTATTTAAGTATCCTCTACGTAAGGTAAATATACCATACATCCGTTTCATAATGTTCTTTCTTTAAGGGTGTTCTTAAATTTACATATTTCCTATAACACTTAACATTAACACGGGGTGTAGATAACTAACTCTGAAATTCTCATATTAAGGAGGTAGGGATATATGTACATTATCCATTGTTGTAATGGATTCATTCAAAACCCACGACATATTCATTACATTACATATTACATAAACTCCTTATTTACTTGACTATTCTATTGGTCCCCCTTCATCTTTCGCCGACTCAAATTCTTTAACTTGCTTTTCATTCTTTTCATTCCCAAGGGTATCTTGGACCTACACCGTTGGTGATGATACTTCATTACACTCAACATCTTCATTATTTTCATCATTGCTACCATCATATATTGCTCAGCGGTACGATCGAAATATCTTCTTATTTCCATAGGTACTACCCTTCCTGGTCCATAACCTTAATACTCCCGTCCCTCTAGATCAATTCGATAGCATCCAAAATCCAGATCACCCTCCACAATTCCATACATAGTAGCCTCCTCTTCTATTATATCATCATCATCGTCGACCAAGTCAATATCATCTTCTTCTGATGTTTCAGGAGTATCAACTGTGAATATATCAAATTCCACGATCTCAGGGTGGGGTAAGGGACTCAAGGCTACACGTTCCGAGATATAGCACATCTATAAAATTTACAACAATCATTAGCTTCATAGTACTTCACAAGACTTATTTTTATGATATATCTTGATTTACATTACTTCTATTTCCTATCTTATTCATATTTAGTTACTACTATTATTATTTTTTATTTTATGTTATATATATTTTTTCCCATTTTAGAAGACCTTTACCTTTGAAATCTCAACCCTTACTGTCAATCTTTATAATTGCTATCCTTTTATCACCCAAATTTAACATCCTGCTTTCCAAATGTTTCTAGTATCTTACTTAAGGATTACTTCCACAATATTTACTTGATGGCTTTCCCTAATTCTCTTGAACTCTTCAAATTCCTCTACTTTACTGTATTCAAATTAAATTTATTCGCTCATATTTACTTTCTTAAATTTCTAAATTTAATCATTAACTACAATACCTACAACTTCTTAAACCTTGCTCAACTTATTGGTCTTTTAAACTTCATTATTGTCATTCTTGTCTTTATTTTCATTCTTTCTTTTGCTTTTTAATATTACCAATCCCACATATATAACATGTTCTCGCTATTCTCTTCAAGTAATCCTTTTCTTTATCATCTTTGCTAAATTCTTCCTGTTATGTTTCAATCTTGCCGCTTAACATTATTTAACCATCACAAACGTCACTCAATCATAGCTTTAATTAAACCAGATCCATATTCTTGAACACGTGGACTATGGCTTACTACATTTTCACTCCGTAATCATACTTTTCTCAACCATAGCTTTAATGCACTTTACTTAACATGTTTTTTACTATATTTGTACTTATCGTACTTTAAAACTTCTTAAACCATTGATCCTTATCACTCCATCCAGAATTTCTAAATCCTAGAGGGTATCTTATTATTAATCTTTAGGATCACCAGTGCCATTTATTTTTAAAATTTTCCAAGTTTTTAAAAGTTTAACAAGTACACTTCCTTAGGAAATTTGTATACAATACTTCATTTTTTTTTAAAATGTGACTTGCTTTATAAAAATCTTTTGATAGAAAATAATTTTCGTACTTTTAATCATGAAATCATCATAAATCACGTTAAAATCATAACTCTTTTAAAGTTAACATTTTTGAAACTATAATCGTTTTAGGACATAAATGGTTTTGAATCCATGAGCATTTAGTGGATTCATAATTACTGATATGTTTTATCAACATAAACATGAATCACCTAAAAATATTTGATCTTAATTCGAAATTAGTATGCCCGAGTCATACAATTTTACACCTCTACCCAATCTTGATCATAGCCGAATAAAAGTGTTCATTTCTTAACCTTCTTTGATATAGTATAAAATGTAGCATACCATGTGTAACATTACTTCCTGCTTATTTAAGTCAAGTGGGTAAATGTCCATATGGTATACAACTATTGTTATCTTTTGTGGGATTTCCTCTATAATGTTAACTCGGGTGACATACTTAAAAATTTATCCGGGGAGAAACTTTACAACTCACTTACAAATTTTTTTAAATACATTTAATAAATTAGAACCACGTAGTAGCAATAAAAAAATTTGTATAAAAATAAGGTAGGCAAGTGTACTTGTTTAACTTATTCCAAAAATATCCTCCTTAGTTCCTTACCTTTCCGTCATTTTAACAATTCCTTATAGTATGAAATATTTTTATAACTACAACTTTAACCACATCCCACAAATTTTACCACTTGTCCTATTGTACTACAAATTCTTTTATAACAAATAGGTGTTTCTGACCTCTCTTAAACTTTTCTAACTTCTTTAACGTCTCCTGTCTATTCAAATCTTCTAGGTTCCATCTAACTCTTTAATATCCCTACTTTATCAGCAACTTACTTTCCCCCTTAAAAAAATGACCTTAGTGTGCCCTTTTTATTTATCTTAGTAATTCATTCACGTCTAATTTCGAGGTTCTCACATCTGACCTTTATACTTTATGATACTTCCGAATATTACTTAGTCTTAACATACCGATTCCCACATAATACTAAATATCTGACATCAAGCTTCATTTTATCAAAGTTCCATTATTATTAATTATGAAACTCTTCATTCATTAGCTTGTCTTCCCTTTAAAATAAGAAATAGGCTTAGAGTACCTCATATCATAAAGTGGTCCAATATCTCTATCCATAGTGACTTTCATACTTTTCCACCTTTAAAACTCAATCGTTACCCAATACACATACAAGCACTTTATCAAATCAAATCCTTTAGTATTGGTCCAATCATCAATTTAGCATAACTCACTTTCTTTCAACTTTTCTCCTATCACTTTCATCTATTCTTTTCTTTCGTCGTTCGATACTTTTATTCTCCCACATTAGCTTCTAGTCATCATAAATATTAAGTATATTACATATTCCTTCATATTCATTTTCATTCTCACAATCACTTTATGATAAGTCCTAACACTTACCAAATTATTTCAGTATCATCCTTACATTTCCTAAAATACATTCTTACATACTTCAAATATTCACAAACAAGATAACTTAAATTAGTTTACATATAATAGTTATTCTAGCGCTTCTCTTAGTATCACAATTCATAACTTCCTAACTTATTCCTTCGTAATTTGACAATACTATTAAACTAACCCCAAGGCCTTGGGTCCTAAAGCTATTTCTTCATAACTTATATCTAACCATGTATTGATCTTTAATAAGGTTCTTACTCTAGTCATAGGCAACTTAATCTTTTGCTTGCTAATATCGCTTCGTCCTTTCTACCTTTCCTTCTCTTAATTTCTAACTAAAATTTCCATCTCGTTCCTATCTCTGGAGATTCGCGTTAACTCATAGCTCTAATACCATTTGTAACATCCTGGTCTCCGTACAATTCACTTCTTACTTAAACTTGGGTGTCATAATACATTACTCCTTTACTCCTTTAGTTATTTCTAGTTATCTAATTTAATTTTCTTGCCTCTTGGCCTTCCAAGACCTTACAATCACCATAAACTTTTCCAGGGCATAATTTTTTGTCCCTAGTCTGTTGCAAAGCAATGTGATTAGTGCTTTTTATGTACATATTTTCTTATGTTTATTCTCTTGATTTATTATAAAAATGCATGGATTGGACTTATAGATCCTTGTTTGGGCTAACAAATCATTAATCTAAGGGATTAGATATGTTTTATTATTATTGGGCTTACAATGCAAAAAATTGGGCTTAAAAAGGCTTATTATGGAGAAAAATCAAAGTTTTACCTAATCCCGGATGAACAAGGATTGCCTGGAATCGAAGTAGAAGCAAAAACCAAAGTCCTGAGGGCCTTACGGCCTGGCTTATGGCCATAAGCCAACCCGTAATGCAGCTTACGGCCATAAGCTAACCCATAAGGAAGGTCGTGTAACTTATCGTGAATTTTATTGACTTTTTTGGAAAGCTTTAACCTATACGTTTTTGGGCTTATGTAAAGAGTTGAACTTGGAATGAAAGACCGAAAGACTAATTTGAGTCAACTTATGATTAATTCCAAGGTTGAAAGCTATAAATACCACCTCTTAGCTCAGATTTCTAGATCTCGACTTTGACGAATCAAAGAAAGCAAAGAAGAACTCAAGGAGGCGGAGACTGGAAGGCGATCCAAAACATATTCCCGCCAACTTCTCTATTTTCTTTGTTTTCTGTAATCTAAATATGTTCTAATTTCTCTTGTACTAAGACTAGATGGATCTTGTCCATGAGTAATCAAAGTTATTATTTTTATCATACTTTTTATGGATCTGTTTGTTGTGAGATATGTCTTATAAGTTTAATGTTTCTAAATACTTAGCTGCTATTTAGATGATCTTTTGTCATATAATTGAAGGACCGAGAGGTGAAGATTAGTGAGTGCAAATTGAGGCATAACCACCTGTTAAACTTTGCTAGAGATAGTTCAAGTTGACTTATACGGTTTAAGTAGTAATTATACTTAGGTTAATGAATCTAGAAATTTCCAAAGAACTTAATGTTTTTTAAATTATTTAAATCTCACATGGATACTGTGGGACTGGTAAGTTAAATTAGGGATGTTACACCTAGAGATAGGTTATCTATCTAAAATTGGGAAATTCTACTGTCACAACAGATTAGATACATAACTTGAATGGTAAATTGATTGGCTTTAAATATGAAGGGTAAGTGAAATTGAAATCTTAGTACTTCTTTCTCTATTGATTTAAACCCTAATTTACTTTTGTTCAGTAATTAGTTATTTATTCTTAGTTAAAAATCAAATCTTTAATTATTCATTAGATAAGTAAAAGAAGTTCTTAGTTGGTACATAGTTGTAATATTAGTCCTCGTGGGATTGATAATCTTATATAATATAACTTGATTGGTGTGCATTTGCATTGTTCATCCGACCAAGTTTTTGGCGCTATTGCCGGGGACTAATTATATACAGTTATTATCAGAATTAGAAATTATTTTCTTAATTTCTTTTATTACTTTGTTTGCTTGTGTAGACTTGATTTCTCAGGTTTAGGTTCAGTGCATGCTACGAAGGAGTCAAAGCGGTGAACTAGCAAACTTTGATCCGGTTCCCGAAAAGACTATATAAAGGCAATTGAGGGAGAAGAGTCTGGTTCAAAGGAATCTAATTTCAACCTTTGATTCTACAGAGACAACCAAAGAAGCAGAAAACTACACAATGCAGGGAGGCGAAGAAGAGAATGTGATGCCGAAGAAGACGATGGGTGAGTTTGCCATGCCTTCATTCCAGGATTGCTCTTCAAGCATAACAAGGTCTGCAATCCAAGCAAATACTTTTGAACTCAAACCAGGCCTAATTCACTTGCTTCAGAATGCAGGGCAATTTCATGGACTGCCGAACGAAGATCCAAATCTCCACGTACAGAATTTCCTTGAGATTTGTGACACAATAAAATTTAATGGAGTCTCGGACGATGCAATAAGGCTCAGGTTATTTTCATTCTCTTTATGCGATAAAGCTAAATCATGGTTAGCTTCACTACTTGCAGGTTCTATCACTACTTGGGAGGAGATGGCTTAGAAATTTTTAAGCAGATATTTCCCTCCTTCCAAGTTAGCCAAGATGCGGAACGACATTACTATCTTCATACAACTAGATGGCGAATCCTTATATGAAGTGTGGGAGAGATTCAAAGAATTAATCAAAAAATGTCCACATCATGGTTTGCCGGTATTGGTGCAAGTACAAACATTCTATAATGGAATACATCTAACCTTGCGAAGTATGATAGATGCTGCGGCTAGTGGTAGTATTAACCATAAATCACCTGAAGAAGCCTTTGCACTGATGGAGGAGATGGCTGCCAATAGTTATCAATGGCCATTCGAGAGATTTCTACCGAAGAGAGCAGCTGGAGTGCAGGAAGTGGACACCATAGCGGCACTGAATGTGAAGGTAGATGTGCTTACAAGGACAATAAACTCCCAAATAAACAATGTTTCCAAGATCTAGGGAGTTTTATGTGACTTTTGTGGTGGAGATCACGCGAGCAATGATTGTTAGGTTGGTAACACTTTTGCTATTGAGAATGTTAACTATGTTTCAACTTTTGGCAGATTACAGAACAATCCCTACTCAAACACGTACAACCCGGGGTGGAGAAACCATCCTAATCTACGATGGGGTAGACAGAATTAAGCCGCAAGACAACCTCCTCCACAGATTTTGAAGAAACCTCATTCGCATTTGGAGGACATGGTAGCTAAGTTGGCCTAAACAATTGAAGAAGGCCTGAAGAACACTAACACACAGATCCAGCACACAAAGGTCACCGTTAGAAACATTGAAAAACAGGTGGCCTAACTAGTGCAACAATTGGAGATGAGACCTCAGGGTTCTTTATTGAGCAACACCGAGAAAAATCTGATGGATCAAGGAAAAGCCATGACGCTAAGAAGTGGTAAAGAATTGAATAAGGCAGAAAAGAAGACTGATAAAGAACAGGAAGAGAAGACTGAGGAAGACCAAGAATAGACACATGTTCAATCCTCATCTTCTGCGAAAGAAAAGAAAGAGTCACCCCCAAATCCCTACACTCCTCCAATTCCATATCCAAGGAGACTCGTCAAGAAAATTTAGAATTCAACCCAATTTTTCAAATTTATTGAATCATTCAAGAAATATCATATCAACCTTCCTTTGGTTGACCTTCTCACACAGATGCCAAATTATGCAAAGTTCTTGAAAGATATACTTTCAAATAAAAGAAAACTAGATGATGGTGTAACCGTGAAGTTGAATAAAGAGTGTTCCGCTATCCTATAGAATAAGCTACCGCCAAAACTAAAAGTTTCTGGGAGCTTTACTATTCCCTGCTAGATAGGTGATGTACAGTTTGGCAAGGCATTATGTGATTTAGGAGCAAGTATTAATCTAATGTCGTATCTGGTCTACATGAAACTTGGGGTCGGAGAGATCAAGCACATTATAGTATCCCTTTAGTTAGCAGATAGATCAATTAAGTATCCGAGGGTATTGTAGAGAACGTGTTGGTAAAGGTCAATAAATTTATTTTTCCAACTGACTTTGTGGTGCTTGAAATAGAAGAAGACATCGATGTACCAATTATCTTGGGAAGACCGTTATTAGCAATAGGAAGGGCCTTAATAGATGTACGAGCAGGAGAATTGGTGCCCTGACTAGGCGAAGATAGAGCCAAGTTCAACGTCGGGAAATTAATGAAGTGTCCCAATGAAAGAAACGATGTATGGATGATAGACGCTATAGATCAGGAAGTAGAACATATTTTTAATCTAACCAGTACAGGTGATCCATTCTTGAACTCTATAGTTGTGAGAACTTAGATTTTGTAAATCACAATTATGTAAATGATATGTGAAATTACGTGTTACAATATGATTTATTGAAGTTTCAAATGCACACAGTACAGTTTATGCTATAAATTTCTTTTTTTGGCGAAAACGCGTAGGTCAAAAAAATTTTGGTTCGTGAAATGTTAAAATGGGCTTCGGGGAAAATTGAGGGTTTAAAAATATTCTCTAGAATGATTTGTAAAAACAGGTCAAGAAACGAATGCAAAATGATGTAATTTTGACCGAAAACGGATCAAAAACGAGAGAATTTGACCAAGTCCAACAAGGGGACTTGGCCGAATTCCTCATGGACCAAGCCCCACGTTTTTAATATGGCAAGGAGAAATATTTATTTAGCTTGGTCAAGATTGACCATGATTTGTCAAGCATTAGTGGAAGAAACCTTGAGAAAGTGACACGTGACCCTTCCATTTGTCAACAAGTTGTGGCCAAGTCAAAAAGGTCTTTGACCACCCCATAAAAATCAACTTAAACAAGAATTAAGAAGAGAATTCATTAGAGAGAGAGGAGGAGAGGACGTCCAAGCTCAGCAAGAGAAGAAGAAAAAAAAAAGTTAGAGAGAAGCAAGAGTAAGCCAAAGAAGAAGAGTGCAACCATAGCTAAACCAAAGCAAATTTCACCCTTGTGATTTGACATTAAGCTTCTAATCCTCAAACTCACCACCTTTACTTCTTAAGTCCACTAAATAGATGTTGGTTGAGGTTTAAAGTTGAAAGCAAAGAGGCTAAGCCAAGAGATTGAGGTGACTATAGCACAAGAGGCCTTGATAAAATCATAGAGCAAGGTACTGATCAAATCTTTTCTTCATTTTTGCTACCAAATTTGATGGATAACTGTTTAATAATAGGGTTATAGATGATGTTTGATTGGTCTATGAGTGTTAAATATACTTGAGTAATTAAAAATGGGATATGTGAGATTGATTCCTGAGTAGGCATAAAGGGGCCAGAAACGACATCTTCCGGGAGAAAATTCGTAACAAATAATCTAGATGTGATATTTGCATGAAAATTTTTCCTATAGACATATAGCTTGACAGGATAAAAATTTTAAGAAGGAATCTTGGTCAGAAAAGGAAGTTTACTATTTTTCAAAATTGTTTGAAGTTGGCTATAGTAGCTTATTACGAATCTGTTGAATTTGACTTTTGGGTCAACTTTGGGAACTTGTGGAATATTCTCAGTAATTCAAAAAGTAATGAAATTTTTATATAAAAAATTTGAGTAAGACATTTATTTTCAAGAAAAATAATGGACTTATTTGAAATTTTTTGCTATTTTTGAAAATTTTTCAAAGTTGACTGGTCATGGTCAAACAGTAAGAAAACTCTGCAGCAAAACCAACTTCAAAATGCTATACCTTTTTTCATACGAACTCGGAATTGAGTTGTTTTTGTGGCCATGCGAAGATATGGGTATCTTGTTTCTGTTAAGACCAAATTTGTTACCAGAGTATAAATACAGCAGAAACTGTACTACTTAAACAGAACCTACGTAGAAAACTAAAAAGAGGATTTGAGCACATTAAGCGTATAAGGTAGATGTAATACATCATTTTGGTTAGTTTACTAACCTAAAGCCCATCTATGATGAATTTAGGGGCTAAAGGTTCTGTAGACAAGAAACAAGCGGAAGAACGAGAAAAGTCAATTAATACGAGACAAGTACAATTCAACGAATGCTTATACGAGCATGAATTCAATGAATGCTTTGCATAAGTTTTAATACGAAAGTTTAAACATGCATGAAAAATGATATAATGATAAAGTTTAAACGTGGCTTGTTTTACATGAAAATTCAAGCATGACATGTTTTATAATAAATATTTTGAGCATAAATGCATAAGCTGAGCATGTCGCAAAACGAGGTTGGCGGATCAATTGAGATCCTGCGTACAAATGATATGAGCCGATTTTAACCAGGATTCCATAAAGGAATCATGTGCTAGCAAGGTAGGCCATACTTGTCAGAGGCAGTGTGCACATTCGGGGAGGTATTTCTCGTTTGATCTGGGCTTTGTGTCAAGATTAAACGGGCAGCGAGCATAGCAAAACAAAGCGAAGGCGATGGAGAATTCCAAAGATCAGATGGTAAGTAGCACGTACACACTCAGCAAGGGTAAGTACATGCACGTTTAATTTACTTTACATGCTCATAAATATTATCACTGGTTGCCATAAATGTTTCCGATGAAATGTTTCAAGTTATTGAATATGTTTTTAAATGTGCTATTATTTAGAGTTGTACTTGCTGAGCGTTCCACGTTCACCCTGTTATTCTGTTGTAACCTTTTCAGCTAGGGGAGATAAGAAAACTATCAATGAAGGTCTGGATGGAGCAGATGTGCTTTAGGAAGACACCGAGGAAGGTAGATTCTGGGGCTTTCTGCACTAACCCGCGAGGGTAGTTATGTGAATCATTTAAATACCGAAGTTGGTTTGTAATAATTAGTAATTTTATTTTTCGTAATGGATGTATGTATAATTTAATGGCAACAAGAATGAGATGGGTATGCATGTTGAGGGAGGAATGATTGGGCAACCTGGACCATTTAAAGGAGAGCATTTGACAAACAGTTTCCTAGTATAGTTGAGGAGTGGAGAAATCCGGGTCATCACAGTTGGTGTTAGAGCTGTGGTTAGTCCAAAGACCCTAGAAATAGGAGTTAGAGGAGTTAATAATGACAGAAATAAAATGAGGGAGAGCTGTAAATAAATTAACTAAATTAAATGTGACGCCCCCAAATTTCCACCTCCAAATCTCGTGGGAATCTGGTCGTCAGATAACAACTCAAGATATTGAGTAG
>JAUMHB010041295.1:0-18587 GCA_032359685.1 Pittosporum tobira
ATTTTTTCGTTGAACAATCTTGTCTACACCTGTCTTTCTAAATTCCAATGGCACTCAACCCAAAAGTCCAAAACCGTATTCTAAAAACGATAGGTCCGATTAACTCTAGTTTAAGCATTAGGTTATTTTCCGCGGCACAATTTATTTTATTAATTTATAATTTAGTTTCAATGATCAATCATTTTATATTTATTTTAGTCAATTTAAAAAAAAATTCAAATTGAGTAAGACAATATTTTTAACTTATTTTTTTAAAAAAGTTAATCAATAAGCTTTTTTACAACTTATAATATTAATAAATAAATTTAAAAATAAGTTATGACAAAAAATACTCAATTTCAATTAATTTTGTTCTTTTCAAAGTGCTAACTATTCTTTTCCATCACCTTGCGTCGTCTATCGATTTTTAGGACCATTCTTCAAACAATGTACCTTAAAAAACAATTAAAAAAAAAAAAAGGTTGACATGTAGCAGTACTGGACTGGTGCTTTCCTTTTTGGTACTTACACCAACCTTGTAGATCCGAAGAGGGTGCCGACAATGGTGGGAACATGTTCGTCACATCTCAAGCCTACCTACCTCGCGTACCCCGTGAAGCACTTTTATAACAAGGGCAAAAAACATATCAATATATTTCATCCATTTTAAAATAATAATTTTTTTTAAAAATAAAATTTATTTTAAAATAATTATCATTTGTAATTTTTTAAGAGAACATAATAAATATTTTCTTATATTATCTCTAATATCTCTTATGTTTTCAAATAGTTTTAATTCTCTAATTTATTTATCTCTTTTGCTCATAATTTTCAATAAGAAATAAAATTAAAATTAAATACTAATATTTATTGTTGTTCTTAATATGTGTGCATCATACTAAAACAACTATTAATATAGAACGGATGGAGTATATAATATAAATAGATAAATATCAAGTTTATTTTGGTTCACTATTTAGTCATAGTCATAACATGAGTTAATTGAATCTTCTTGTTCACTCACCAAGTAATTTTTAGATCATACAACTCAGTCTCTTGATATACAAGTTCATTATTAATATATTATATAATAGATAATTAATAAATTTATTTTGGTTCACTTACCAAGTCGACTTGGTCAATTAGTCTACTTTGAATCAATTATTGAGTCCAATATTATAAATTTAAAAATTTTGAACTTAATATATTATATAAATAGACAAATAATGTGTTTACTTCGATTCATTTATCAAGTCGACTCAATCAATGAGTTTACTTTAATTCAATTACTGAGTTGACTCAATTTACAAACTTAATTATTTTTAACTTAAACTTTATATAATAGAGTTTATTTTAGTTCATTTACCGAATCTATTAGCATGACTTAGTTGAGTGTTTTTATTCACTCATCAAGTTCAAGTCATTTTAAAGATATACAACTCAAACTTTTGATATACACATTCAATATTAGTATAAATATTCCTCCATATTAAATATAATAAACATAAATAAGCTTAAATATGTTTATCTGAGTACATTCCTCATGGAAATAAGCCACATACATTACCTCTATATATTTAGTAAATATATTAACATATAAATGAAGTAACATTCAACAAATATAATTATGCATTCTAAAAACAGATGTCCTATTTTAGAAAAAATTATAAATATTTTTAAAATTTAAAAATATATTTTATTTTTTAAACACATAATTTTTATTTTATAAATAAATAATACATTTAATTCGAACAACACCGACCAGACAATTGGACTAGTTTAAAATAAAGAAAAAAAAGAGGACAAAAGGCTCTTCTAGAAATGTTAGAAGAGACCATTTTTATGTCCATCACTCGCCGATACAGGAACTTTAGTCAACTGGGATCACTATACCAGACGTTTGTGTACCCGCCTCCCCCCGGTCTGCTTCATCTCGTGCATGATTTTCACGTGGTTGACAAGGCATATTATATTATATATTATATTTGTTTTAAAATTAGATTGGAGATAATTTTAAATTATATAAAATTAAATTTGTGAGATTTTGATATTTAAATTATGATATAAATATATTATGTTTTTAAAATTTTAAAATGTGTACACAATAGTATTTTATTCACAGAAGTAGCATTCTCTTGTGCACAACTTATCAATCTCATAAAAAAATATTGTTTCACACACTTAAAGTTAAGCTCTGTCTACTTGTTGGAAATCTATTTAATCCACTTGGTAATGTGAACTTTATTACAATAAATTCATAAAAATCCAGAAAAAACCAACCCCACACAAGCTATAATAAACTTAGGTACATGTGGAATGTCTCATCCACCTCCAACCAGATAAAAACAAAAAATAATAAAAATTTATATTTTTATTTATAAAAAAAAAATGACTTTTAAAAAAGAAGCCGAGTTATAGTCAAAGCTTCCCGGAATGAGTAGAATATGGTATCTAGTGGTATATAATTTAGCTTAGTTATAGACTTATAGCCTCACAGTGCGTTTCAAATAGTAGCACGAAATCAAAAAGTACTACTCAAGTCTGGAGCACCATGACCATAATCTAACCAAGGAATTAAGATTACCATATTCTTTCTGATTATTAATTTGAAGCGTTTTTAATGTTTTACTAATTCTTATTATTTAACCGAATACAATTACTATGTCAAAATTATATTCATGACTTCTAAAAGAGGAAGTAATTTTTAGAAAGTGGAACCGTAGTAGCGGCAGCGCAGGTAAGAACCACACCATCTGCTGTCACTGTGTATGTCTCAGGATCAACCTCGATGTTTGGAAGTGCATCATTCAGCTTCATGTCAAGCTTAGTGAGATTCCTTACGTTTCCCACAGCTTCCACCCTCTTACCGAGTCCATAAAGGCTTTTTATTCCACAATCAGCAGCAGCCTTATATATATATATATATATATATATTAAAATTTTGAAGGAAACAGAGAATGGGAATGAAAGTTACTGTAAAGAACAATTGCACAAATGAGAGAGATCCAAACCTTGCTGACAAATGCGATGGAGTTGGCACTTCCAGCCTTGCTGAAAGATCCAAACATAGGCCTCATGATCACCTGTAATATTGTGGTTCAATTAGTCTAATGTAATAGTCTTTCGAATAATTTATTCTATAAAACACTTCCCAATTCTACGAACTCTTGCATTTTATTTTTCATTAATAGAAGTATTGTTGGATATAAGAAAAAACCAGTTGAAAAAAATATGCCATTAGAGATAAATGGATATCATTATTTACCGGTTGAGGAGTGGGGATGCTCGCACTTGGATCACCCATGTTGGCCCATGCAATTTCACCACCTTTAATCACCATTTCCGGTTTGGCCCCAAAAAAAGATGGCTTCCAAATGACAAGGTCAGCCAACTTCCCCACCTGTAAAAAAATGCAAATCCTAAATTAGTTATTGGTAACTTAAAAAAAGAGCGAGATTATACGAAGAAGCACAAGAATGAATGAACTAAAACCACATGAAGTAGCATACTTCGATTGACCCAACATGTTGAGCAAATCCATTTGCTATTGCGGGATTTATAGTGTATTTTGCTATGTATCGTTTAATCCGAAAATTGTCATTGTCTGATCCACCACCTTCAATTGATCCTCTTAGTAATTTCATTTTGTGAGCAGTTTGCCACGTTCTGGCAATCACCTGATAAAGAAAGTATTTATGAATTAAGCATCAAGCTTTTAAAAATTTTGACACATGAGAAAATGCTACAGTGGGAGGGAAAAAGGAAAAACAAAAATAAGAAATGATTGAGAAACCTCTCCAATCCGACCCATAGCTTGTGAATCAGAAGAGATAATGCTAATTGCCCCGATATCGTGCAAAATGTCTTCTGCAGCTATTGTTTCACCCCGAATCCGGGATTCAGCAAAAGCTACATCCTCTGGGATGTCCTTATCAAGGTGATGGCAGACCATCTGTACGTAATTGATATGTGAATAGCTATATCTGTGTTCTTAATACTTTATCAGTCACTTACAGTATTACCATCTTACCAACATATCTAGGTGCTCATCAATAGTATTTGATGTGAAAGGACGTGTTGGGTTTGTCGACGAGGGAAGTACGTTTTTAACCCCACAAACTTTGATAATATCTGGAGCATGACCACCCCCTGCACCTTCGCTGTTCACAAAAAAAATAACAAGCATATAATTAGTGTTAAAACTCTGTAGAAGGTGGTGAAGGGGGCTTACTTATACCTGTGGTATGTGTGAATAGTCCTATCTTTGAATGCGGCTATCGTGTGTTCCACAAATCCAGATTCATTTAAGGTGTCAGTATGGATGTTGACCTGTCAAATTCCACAAATAAACAACGATAAATGTACATGAATGTAAAAAGTACGACACTTCGTTAATTTCATATATAAATGACCTGAATGTCATACTGATCGGCAACAGTCAAACAATTATCTATTGCAGCAGGAGTAGTTCCCCAGTCTTCATGAAGCTTCAATCCCATGGCACCGGCCCTGATTATCTCATGTAGTCCTTCCTGTTTAGCAGTATTACCCTGAAAAGTCCAAATTATTTACTACGCATGTACTTGATAACTCATATGAGTATAGAGAGAAATCTGGTTGAACAGATGCATACATCACACCCACATGTCAACCCAAAGAAGATTCCCCAAAGAAAAAAATCAAGAAATAGAAAGGATCCTATAACTTTAGCAAAATAATAAAGCATACTTTTCCTGTAAAACCAAAATTTAGTGGCAGGTCATCGGTGGATTGCAGCATTAATCTCATATGCGATGCTCCTGGTGTACAAGTCGTTGCACGTGTCCCATGAGCAGGTCCAGTTCCACCCCCAACCAATGTTGTGATACCTACACATGTGATAAAGTTCAGCGGTGAAAAAATTACACAACAGAACTAAAACACATTTACATTACTTCTAAACACTTCTGATGAGGCTTGGTGTAGTATTTTGTAATATAAGGACTGGAAGCTTTCACCGATCCACATATAGCTACATTATTAATGGTCTGTCAGATCAAGAAATATTTTCCACTTTAGAGTTCTCAAACAATGAGGTCTCACCGCTTGTTATGGCTTCATGTGCCAACTGTGGACATATAAAATGCACATGACAATCTATGGCTCCTGCTGTTACTATCATTCCTTCCCCAGCAATAACCTCTGTATTCACCTGATTGAGAAGACGAAAATACCAAAAGTGTTAACTTGATGATAATCAGATCTGCCATTATTACATAAGTATTAAATGGCACTCACCCCGACTATCGTGTTGTGGGATAAACCATGCATAACATCTGGGTTGCCTGCTTTCCCAATCGAAATAATAATGCCTCCTTTAATACCAATATCTGCCTTGAAGATTCCTGTAAAATCTATAATCACAGCATTTGTGATGACTGTATCCAAACAATCATCTGGGCTACACCCACAAGCCTGGCCCATTCCTTCTCTTAAAACTTTTCCGCCTCCAAAAACACATTCATCACCATAAACAGCATAATCTCTTTCAATTTCAGCAAACAAGTCGGTGTCTCCTAGTCGAATTTTGTCACCAGTCGTGGGACCATAAATGTTAGCATAGGCTTCGTGAGAAAGTACGCAAGCATAGCCTTCTTCAACGTTAGCTTCACTGCAAAACCAGTTTTCAAGTATGGGATTTGCTTAATTTTGGCCTTAATTAGAGCAATCCAACTTTTAAAGCAGATGCAACAATCAAGAAAAATAGAAGTACTAGGACAGTGTTGTTAAAACCTGGCATTTGTTTCTTCCAGATGACCAAACCCTCTTCTGTGTACCGCTTCCAGCACTGCTTGAATATTGGCATCATTAACATGACCATCAGCAATTCCATTTCCTCCTCTAATAACTTTATTACCACCTATTTGTACAAGAGTAACACTTTTTGTATCCCCTGGCTGAAAAAGTAATAATATATTTGTAAAAAATCAAGATGTCTTCCATAAGGCATAATAAAAATGTAAGTTAATAGGCCCAACCTCAAATCGGGTAGCTGTCCCTGCTGGTATGTTTAAACGCATGCCATATGATTTTCTTCGATCAAACACCAAAAAAGGGTTCACCTCAATAAAGTGATAGTGGCTGCCAACCTGAAAGACTAAAAATTTTCCATTATCGGTACAATGAATTTCTGAAAGATGTTAAAGTGATATCATAGTTGACATTTAAATTACTTAGAATCTGTGACAACAACAGATCCAAACAAAGACGTGAAAAAACAGAAATCATGATATAGTATAAGA
This sequence comes from Pittosporum tobira, assembly GCA_032359685.1. Taxonomy (NCBI): domain Eukaryota; kingdom Viridiplantae; phylum Streptophyta; class Magnoliopsida; order Apiales; family Pittosporaceae; genus Pittosporum; species Pittosporum tobira. The sequence goes on from JAUMHB010041295.1 coordinate 6,261, forward strand.
TAACTACCTGAATTGGTCTGTCTCCAGTGTTAGTGACTTTAACCCTTATTTCTTTCCTTCCAGAATTTAGCATGATATATCCACCACCATATCTAAGTTCACCAGGAATTTTGTCATCTTCCACAGTGGGAAACTTTTCAAGTGAAGGAACTGCACAACTAACAGCCTCCCATTATTGCCCTCAAAAGGGTGATGTCAATGAACCAGTTCATGTATAATGTATAAAGCATCCTGACCTGGAAGGAAAGAACCTTGTAAAGCTAGCTCCATATTTCCATTTTCACTAGCTATTGGATCATGGACCGTGATTAACTTTGTACCATCAGGAAAGGTTCCCTCAACCTAAATGTAGGATCAATTTCTGACATTACTTGTTGATTCACCAAAAGCAAATAACATTTCCAATTTTCTACGCACAGATACAGTAAACCTTCGGTGAAATAAAACATTGTCAATAAATTTGATACCTGCACAGAATCCAGAAGGTATGGAACAGCAGGAAGAACTTGTCTCCTGCCAATAGATAACGCATCTATCAGAGTTTGCAATGGTGCCAAATATAAAATTTTTGGAACAAAACTTTTTGTCTTCATTTGTCCAAAAAGTTAATGAAGAGTACTTGTACGTCATGGACCGCAGACATTTATGAATCTTTTCAATAATTTTTTTTTTAAAAAACGTCTCATTTGTAGCCATATATAAACTACATGCAAACTTTTCTCTATGACCAAGATTCTGCAATACCAGTCACCTACTCACCTGGTATTTCATAGTCAGCCACAATCCACTTACTTCCAAGGAATTTGTATTTATTCAACTACATAAACTCATAAACTTCTGCTCCATAAATAACTGATGTTCTTAACCATCAGAGTGATTCGTCATCATAAATAAAAATATCATCTCTCCGTAAAACTAACAAAATGTTCCCATTTCACTGGATGAAATGAACAATAGAAAAAGATAAACGAGTAAGCAGATTCATTTTTGACTGTATAAATTTGACCTTTTCAAATTCATCTTATATAATCGTCATACTCAACTATACCATCATATAGACACACTAACACACCCAGGTATTGGGTAATTCAAATCATACCTTCCTATCAGTTGTCTTCCAATGTCCATCAATTCTGCCACACTCTTGTCGCCATCACGTACAAACTCCAAAATCTAATTAAATTTACGAGAAGAAAATAACTAACTTAAGATAATTTTATTCATCAGCCAAATTGTGCAGATTATGTGTGCTGATAAGTTGCGAAAGGCCTAATAAGGTTTAGGAAACCTGTGAGGCAATGAGTGCTACAGTTTCAGTGTAATTCAGCCTTAGACCACGGGCCAGTCGCTTCTGAGCAAGGTGTCCAGCATTGTGTAGCATTAATTTCTCCACCTCTCTTGGAGCCAACTTCATTTTTCAGTCCTTCTCTTTAAAGAACCTGCCACAAACAATTGAAACTCACAAAAACTAGTGAAAAAAAAAGGAACAATGAGAAACTTAAATATTGTCACAGAAATGGATCGAAATTGAATCTAAACTATGATCAGTTAGATATTTGAACTTATGAAGATGAAAAGTTAACGTCAAATAGATGAATCAGAAAATTCATTAGACACTGAGGAGTAGTAATTTGTTCTGAGATCAACTTGAATGCATTGAGATTGAAGATTGAATTAAATCGTGTTTCGCTTCAAATTAGGTCTCGAAGATGATGATAACGGTGCCGACGTACGGACGGTCGTCTTACCTTTAGAAGTGTAGCAGCCTGAGTTTGAGCTGCCGACGAGAGAGTGAGAAGTCCAGGTGAAGAATCCCACAATGGGAATCAGTCATTCGGATGCGTAACTGAGAGCAGAGATACTCAAAAACACTGGCCCGGCAGGCCTCGGCCGGTCTGTCAGTGTCAGTCTTTATCGACCGGACCGGTTGGGCCAGATTATATATAAAAAATAAGAATTATTAAAGATTATCGGTTCAGTCGATTTTCAATCGGTCTTTAATCGAGTTTTTTTATTTTTTAAATTATTTTTTTATAATTTATAAAATTATTTAAATTTATTTTTTTAATATATAGTTTTTAAAATATTTTTATTAAGTGAATAATTTATAATTTTATTTTTATTAAATTAGTTAAAATAATTATTTTATTTATGGTGTGTTTGTTTTAGTTTATTGAAATTGATTATAACTTATTTTCAAAAATTAATTACTTTAAAATTAGTTATTTTTATTAATTTTAAAAAATATAGTTTAAGTATAACTTATATTGTCAATTTATTTGAAAAAATTGGTGAATTAGTATTTTTTTTCAGCTTATAACTTATTCTAGTTATAAAATAAGTTTTAAATTATTCTGAAATAAACTGTGTCAAACAGACCTATAATTAGTTCTATAGTTATGTTATACATACAATTATATAGTTATTTCATACAATTAGCTATTTTACATAATTATTTATTTTAAGTAATGAATAATTTATATAGTTATAAACTTATTTTTTAATAATATTTAGTAATTTTTAAAAAAAAGTATTAAAAATAATTTTTTTTATAATACTTGGTAATTTATGCAAGCCTTTTAGGGTTTTTACGATCGGCCTGCGTGTTGGCCAGACCTAGGCCGGTCTTTAACCAGGACTGATCCAAAGACTGACCCGAATCATGTTAGTCTTCAGGCCAACCTTTCTCATAATATGGCGGCCCGTTGAGCTTTTTTAGTCTTTTGAAAAGTCTGGCCCGATCTGGACTTTGACCGGGTCAGTCCAAATCTTCAGACTTTTTATGCATCTCTAACTGAAAATATTGGTAAATCCAAAACAATGTTGCCAAAATTATTATTACCTCGCAGAAAATAAAATTAGGATAAATTTAATTGATATGTCAAATAATGTAATATTATATTATGTGATGTGATGTGATAATAATGTTAGTCAAAGAATAAATAACACATTATTTGAGATTAAATTTAAAAATTTTAATATTATTAATTAATACAAAATTATGTGCACATCATTTATAATCAAATTAGAGACGTATAATATTACTCTATTAAAGACAGTAACTTAATAAAACAATATTAATTTGTTAAAAATATCTTCAATATTTTTTATTTGAATTAAAGTTACGTTTCATATCCCACCCTCCCACCTTGATAATAAAATATATGTAATTTGTTTACCAATTCATTTGAGCGACATGTGGACATAATTATGTCTTCTCTAATAAAATTATCTACTACAAATAATTTAATTTATTTAAAAATAAATATTAATACAATTACACCAATTCTCTAAGGGTATAAATAAAAAAATTCTTAACAAGATTATTACTACTACTTCAGCATACAAGCGAAAGAACAATCTTAACGACTAAAGTTTTCAACCTTACTATTAAAGTTTGCTACCTTACGAGTAATGATTCATCCGTCTCATCTATTTTCGCTCGCACGTAATTGAAAAATATACTTACTATCAAAAATTTAAATAATTACCTAAGCATATGGGGGGCAATAAACAAGCAACCACACTTTGTGTCTTTTATTTTGTAAAAAATAAAAAAAGAGTAAGGAATTGACAACTTAAGCACAACTCCATGGACAAATATTCTTTAAAAAATCTTCAAGTGACAATTATCTATTTTGAGGAGATTAACGTGTTACTATCTTCATCGTTAGTCTAAAAAGGACGATTTAACTCATTTTATGAATTTACAAAATTAATTAATTATAAAATATATTCATATAAATTCAAAACAAAAGATCAATTAAACAACTAAAAAAATGTTGAAAAAGACGCTTAGATGAGTAACATAGTTTATAATTAGTTGAATAACTAGTTACTAATTAGCTGTTTGTGTGCATAAGCAAGCACATGATGGACCATGCTCGTTGGATGAATGTCATTCAGATGAACATATGCGCAACAAAAGGAATTAAAAACTACTTATAAACAAGCTTTGGGAGTTGGTAGCAATCAGTACAATAAATTTCATAATCAGAAATTTGAAGGATATACATATATACTAATACCATACATACAAGATGACAAGTAGATAATTTTTTGAATTCTCAAACTTTAAAATTATACAATTTCGATACGACTGTGATTCGAACCGAACCGAACCGAACCTAACGAGTATGAGGGTTCTCGCGCTATAAAATCAGCCTCTGGTAGCAATTTTAAGTGGAGGCTGATCGAGTGGTGGTGAAAAAGGGTATGAAGCTGCGGTGGAAAGCAATAAGAAAACCTGGCAATCTAGTCAGCAAGCATAGGAATTTGGTGAATGATGTCCAGTAATTCCCCCATCCCATAATACGAATTTTTTATTTTTTCATGCATATTAAAAATTTATATTGATTTTTGATTAAATATTTGAAATACTCATGAATGAATTTAAAATAATCAAATTAAACGTTTGAGCATGTTCATTTAAATATCTAAAATACTCAAAAATGAATTTAAAATAATTAAATTAACTAACTTATAATGAGGGACCCTTAACTGGAAAAAAGAATGTTACTTGTGTTATTGGACGAAGGGAGTATTTGTGCTGAAACACTTTGTCTAAACATGCAGATTCATTTTCAGAAGTTGTGTATAAGAGGAATTTAGTCAATTACATGGAAACTCGAGATTGAACGCGAAAGGGATAGGATCACTGTATCTCACTTTATGATGTGATTGATTTAAGGGTTTTAAAGAAACAAAATCTTCATTTAAAGTTTGAGTTAATCTCGTTTAAAATTTAATTTTAACTCCATAAAAAATTTAAAATTTGAGTTAATCTCGTTTAAATATTTTAAATTACTTATGAAAAAATTTGAGTTCAAGAAAAAAAAATTATTTACCTTAATGAATAAAATTAACACCACACTTCTAATTTTACCAAATCCTATAATCGTTCGCTTGGGAATATGTTTACTCCCTCATACATAAGATCACACCTTTTCCTTGATACATGTTCAGAGGCTTTCAATCACAAGAAAAATAAATTTGTAAGCAATGGACTTTGGTCAAATCGAGAAATACGAATTAGCACCGTAAAACAAATTCATTACAAAAATTCTCACATTTAAAATGGAGACTCTTATTTTGGTAGAGTTCCAATATTATCTTAGCAACTCACAATGAGCTGGAGCTCAAATGTTGAATAAAGAAAGTGATATAGTGTAAAAGACAAAGCCGACCCGGTAATGTACCAGATTATGCAACAAAATATGATCAGAAATTGTTTTTGAAATATAGAAACAGGAAGTTATCCTTCTTAGGAAGACAGAATCTTCTGAACCTCGGCTGTGACCTCTTTGGGGGACTTTTCTGCAGGAAGATTCACCACAGCACCCTTCTTGGCATAGTAATCTATAACCTGCACCAAGCACAGATTTGCAACATTTTAGGAACTTCAGATACAAGAAATTAAATAGAAAAACAGATGAATTAACATTAATTTTTAAATTTAGGACTTCAAAAATTAACTTTAAAAAAGTCGAGATGTATTAGCCTTCTCAGTAAGACAGGAGACAGAATTGAATTTCACTTGAGTAATATTGCATTGCATGCCACAAACATTCTAAGTGGGCGGAGCTAAACAAACCCAATGGCATATGTCTTCTTAAACCGTAATTATCATTTACTCCCACATATATTACAGAAGAAATGGGGATATATGCAAATGTTAATAGTGAAGTACCAGCTGAAGAAGAAGAAAGATGATGGCAAGGAGTAAAAGAAGATGAACTTCATAATCAACGTAGCCTATAAAGAAAGGGCTGCAGGCAAGAATGACAAACTTTGAACTGAATATATATAAGCCACGAACACCTTTAGATAAAAACGAGTAACTGACCCTTGCAGAACCCACTTAGAAAGATAGTGACATCTGTATAATCCCCTAAACAAGAACTCTAATAATAGATTTTAGGTTGAATTTCTTGAATCAATATCTAATCAACAGGGGAGGATAACTTTGATCAAACATAAAATCCTACCGGTTCAGTTTGCCGGTGAAATGCTTCCAGCCTTGACTTGAGAACTTCTGCAGTGTCATCTTTTCGTTGCATTAATGGCTCTCTGGTAACCTTCAATATTCGGAAATTAAATTAATACATAAGAACTAACTTCTCATCATCTTAGTATTAAAGTCAGAAGTCATCAGTCTTTAAAGCAATAAAGAGAAAAAGATTGTGCAGATCATGCATAACTGGATCTGAGTAAGACCAAAAACATTCACCTCCGAAGAGCACTAATAGCACGTGGAAAGATACACCTAATGCAGGAAATATAACTATGACAAATGATGTCGAAGAATGTAGGGATGCATATCAACATAGGACCCCTGTATATATCAGAAAGGGAATCACACAGAAATATGCAAACAGAATATAAAATTGAATGAGATGATCAGAGTTCTCCAAGAGTGACTCAATGAACTAAGGGTATGGTACATGGGATATCATTCTGTTTTAATGCAACACTACATAAATTACTGAATACTTATTCTTTCTTTTACTCAATTTTCATTCTCTTTAGTGACAGTCACGACACCTGCATAGTTTTAAGCCCTTTAAACTTACTTGGAAGAGAATGACTCCCAAGGAAGGTTTAAGGCTATAAGCTTTTTAGCCATTTCAAAGTGGTGCTACTAGCTTTGAAATTAATCTTTGGTCTACTCTTACTATTCAATATGCTCTTCATGAGTTTACTTGTGCCCTAGGTTTTGATATTATTTCTGATGCTCTCTGCACTAATAATGCAGATCCTTTCTCAAATTCAGCAAAAACATAGAGAGAACCAAAAGGGATAAATGTAATAATCAACTCACATCATCAACACCAGGCGCTTTCGGAGGTGCAAATTTTGTGTGGTAAGTCCGACCACTGGAAGGATGGATCCATCGTCCAGTAATCCGCTCTTCTAATATGGCATCATCAATAGCAAAGTTGAGCACCTTGTCGATTTTGGTTCCTTGCTTCTGGAGCATCTCATCAAGCTGTACAAAACATGGGTTTAAGAAAAATAAAAAATATAATTATATCTAAAAAGATGGGCTCCACTAGGGGGAAGGGGGAGACAGAGAGCAGACAAGAATAATTTACCTTCTCCGCTTGGACAACTGTCCGGGGAAAACCATCAAGAATAAATCCTTTCTGACATGAAGGCTTCTTCATTGCTTCGTCGATTATCCCAACAACCAAGTCATCAGATACAAGTTCACCCTTGAAAAACCCAAAATAAGATTAAGCCAACGAAGATTTACCTTTTAACCAAGAAGAAACAAGAAAAAAGTCATGGTGAACCTAAATAATCAGATACAACTCATACTGTATAACAGGACCTAACTGTAAGTTCTAACCTACCTTATCCATGGCCTCCTTAGCCTTAACCCCAAGTGGAGTTTTAGCTGCAACAGCTGCTCTCAGCATATCACCGGTTGCCAAGTGGCACAGGCAGTATTCATCCTTGATGATAGGCGATTGCGTACCTTTTCCAGAACCAGGTGGACCTGCCATTCACATCTAATTTCCGTTTACTATGCATAATCTCAATTAGATAACTCCACGAACAAATATTCACAGATCCAGGATATAAATATCAATGCATGACTTACATTACTTCCCGAAACAGACTATTATTCCTAAAAATAAAAATGCCATTGCTTTATAATCCTTAAAGGAAACAGATGGTTCAGGATTCCTTAATATAGAAGGGAAACATGGCTGGAGATTATAAATGATAATCAGATACAGGACAAAAATACTGCCCCCCTAAAGAATTGGGAGGGAAATATATGAAAATGGAGTACTTTGGAGTTTAGACACACTTTCATGCCTTCCAAAAAGATGTTCAGAATAGAAATTCTTAAATGAAATCTCTGACTGACTGTAGTAGTTCCTTAATCTAGAAATGAGTATGTCTGATTGGCAGCCGTTCTGAGAATCTAATTCATAAATTACCAAAATTTCCCTGCGTTGGGTTTTCTTAAAGTTCCGTTGTTAAGCAAGAGTGCAAGAGTTTACATGTATTAAATTTGACTGATTAAACTACAAATCTGAGCTAAAAGACAGTAATTCAGAGAAGTAGACAGTCTTTAAAATATTGGACTCTGATTTGAACAGTACACTGGATCACTGCACATGTAATTTCACTTTAATATGTATAATCTCAACAGATAACTTCCACAAACAATTATTCAATAAATACCGATGCATGTCATCAACAACTTCCAGAAACAGACTATTATTCATAAAGTCAAAACACCATTTCTTTTATCTTTTCTAATTTTTACAACCAGAGCATGTGGGCTATTCATTCAGTATAATCCTTAAGCATAGGAAGCCGGAAGCAGAAGGTTTAGAAATCCTTAATACAGAAGGTGCAAAATATGGCTGGAGATTATCTATAGAAATGGGATGAAAATCTATTATAATGGAATACTTTGGGGTTTGGAAACACTTAAATGCCTTCCAGGAAAAAAAATCAGAATAGAAATTCTTTAAACAGATCTCTGACTGAATGTAGTTATTTACTCCATTAATAAATGGGTCAGAACGGCAGCCCTCATGAAAATCTAATTATCAAGCATAACTTTAAATGTAGACTGATTAAATTATGAAACTGAGCTAAAAATACAGTAATTCATAGAAGTAGACAATCTTTAAAATATTGGACTCTTATTTGAAGAATGCCCGTTGGCTATTGCACATAGAACACAAACCAGCGGAAATACACAGTAATCTCTAATAAATAATTTATAAACGTAATATCTTATCAAAGTCCGAAACCATGAACTGAAAATGAAATAAAGAAACAATCTTTTACCAGTTGCAGATCCCATAACCAACCCTTCTGAAGTTTTGAGTAATAAACCTCAAGTAAGATTCAAAATTAACCGTAGATTTCTTATGACGGGCAATTATAGTATCGCAAAGAAATGGGAGTAGAAATAATATATACCTACGAGAATGAGGCGTTTGTCAGGCTTGGACGAGCATTTCATGCGGCGGAGGAGTTCAGTCATCAAGTCCACCGACGGTACGTCCTCCAACGAGCTCGCCATCTCTCTCTCCTCCTTGAGTTTTCACTGTATAACCGTGTTTATGTTTTAATGTTTTACAATGTTCTATGTTTTACTATGTTTTTATGTTCTGCTTGGTTCGGTGTACCAACCAAGGGGGGTGTGTTATCTTTACGTATGCATCTGTTGACTCGACTGGGCGGATTTTTCAAAGCTCAAAGCTTCTTCGACACTAGGCGGCTACTCTCCGTCTCATAATATATATAATATTTTAAATTTATGTAAAATTTTAAAAATATATTTAATATTATAATTTTAAATTAAAGAATAATAATTAATATTATTATTTAAATAAAAAAATAGTGAAATAATAATTAAAATGGTATAATATAGTATTAATATAATAATTTAAAATAGAGAAATAGTGATTGAAGTGGTATGTTATATTTAATAAAATAAGGATAATTTAGACAATTAACATTATTAAATTTTCTAATTTTGGTATGAGCCTGTTTGTTTCAGTTTATTGAAACTGATTATACCTTATTTTCAAAAATCAACTACATTAAAATTAGTTTATTTTTATTAATTTAAAAAAAAGTATAGGTCAAGTATAACTTATACTGTCAACTTATTTGAAAAAATTGATCAATAGATTTATTTTTTCAACTTATAACTTATTTTAATTATAAAATAAGTTTTAAATTGTTCTGAAATAAGTTGTGTCAAAGAGACCTCATGTTACAAATAATATGGGATGTACACAAAAATAAGTGTTGCAAATAATGTGAGACGGAAGGAGTATATTTTTGTTTAAGTTTTTCTCTTTTATATTTTTTAAATAAAAAACTAAAAATAAAATTGTGGGTAAATACTGATAACTGGTTGATTCATTTGAGGAAATATGTATTATTCGATTTATTATGAAATAATTAGATTTGTACTGTACTCTTTTAAGCTTTGTCAAATTATATAATATCAAGAATTTTCCTATTAAAATAATTTTGAAAAGTTAATTCAATATCGTTTCAGTAATTACGAATTGATTTATTTTGATTATTTTAAAAAGTCAACATACTGATACTCAAATTGTTGACATATTTTTCTTCGAAACGGCTTTTTGGTAATAGATGATGTCCAAAAATAAAAGATCGGGAAATGGGAATCTGGAAAATGCGCACATGAACACGTCAATGGGAGTGGGTGATGGTTGTTGAAAGCAATTTTCCCTTTTTAACATGAACACGCCTAGCATCTATTCTCCACGGCTTTCCTTTGCGTCACTCCTTCGAGATTCAAATACTCCCTCTATTTCTATTTATTTGAAGTTTTGAGAAGAAAACACACATATTAAGAATTGTATTTAATATTTTCAAAATTTGATAAAAATTAAATAAAATACCAGTATTATCTTTGATTATATTTAATAAAAATAGTTGAGTTTTTATTTCATTCTCCTTTTCATAAGGATAATAAGCAAAATAAAGCAATTAATGCTTCATTGAAAAGTGAAAATGAGAAATAATATAGAACTCATTTGTTCTCCTAAAATGTCTATTATATTGGAATAAAAGGAGTATTTATGCCAAATAAATAAGTAAATATTTACACCAATACATATCTAATTTGAAATAATACAAATTTATTATAATTTGACTTTTAAACTTAATATCTACAGTTAAAAATTATCAATTTTAATGATGTTTAAAAGATGATAAAGTTGGAATTTTGCTAACCAAACCAAATAAATAAGTATATATTTACACCAATACGTATCTAATTTGAAATAATACAAATTTATTATAATTTGACTTAATATCTGCAGTTAAAAATTATCAATTTTAATGATGCTTAAAAGATGATAAAGTTGGAATTTTGCTAACCAACTCTTAACAAATAATCCAATGATGTAATCACATGTACTAGTACCAGTACCACCATCCACACTCATGATATCGGACTGCTAACCCAATCTCCCACCAGATGGACATTGGAGTACTCTTGAAGGTTTGTTCCAACAAATCTACACACAAACAATTTATGAGAATTAAAATATTTATCTAATTAAGCAAGACAAAATGTGTCCATCTTTACGATGTTCAAATCACAAGTATTTCCCACATTTTATGGGATGAGAGAAGTTTTTATCCATTCATATGTGTTATAGTGTTTCAGATACAAGTTAGCTACTCTTTTCTTTTCTTTTTTTGACAAATAATAATTTTGCACGTACATAATATTCCAATTCTTGACGGGTGCTGGTGGGTAGAAAATCAGCACTTCTTCCCCATGGAGGGCATTAATCATTCACATAAGAATTCGGATCACATAGAGCTACAACAACTGTCTTGGAATACGCTGAGGTCTCACCGAGTGTGTTTATGCCAATATTAGCCATTGTATGCTTCGATAGGGCTACTTGGTTGCTTTACGGGCAAGAAAACGTTCACGAGCCGCTTGTATTCTACTTGCACTATCATCAGGCAGTCCAGCAACAACCACATCTTGTTTCGGCAAGTTTAACTTGTCTCCCTCAATTTTTTCTTCAGATAGACTCGAACCGCCACTGCACAAAGAAAAGATGGTTCAAGCTTAGCAAAGACGAATATGCAATTTTTAAACGAGTAGAGTTTGGAAGAACTGACTTACCTGAGTTTGGTAATATTTAGTTTCTCAAGCTTCTGTTTGATGGGGTCTACCCATGGCATCTCTATTGCACACACACTCCGCATAAATGGCCGTGAGGTACAGATAAGTTCATGGTAGACAACAGAATTAGGAAGCAGTCCTTCATCATCTAACGCCAGTACGGATGATGGATGGACCTTTAAACAAGCAATAATTTATTTTCAGATACCTTTTGAATAACAGATATTCAAACAAATTAATAAAGTTAAAAGCCAGTCAAAATTGGCAAAGTGATGCACAGAGTTCCTTTCGAATTTATTTCATTCACAGTTTATTCTCTATTAATAGAATATATGAAAATTTTCTTGTACCTGAACCAGCTGGGACTTTAAACCAATGGTTTTATAACCGTTGTGACGATGCATTCGCTCAGCAAGCTGATTTGCATAGCCGATGCATAAAGCCTTCCTCAGATTTTTATAATCTCCTCGGCCATCTTTCCGTCTCTTATTTGTTCTTACATCCAAGGACCCTGATTATATAGCCAGTACACAATATAATGTCATTATTAGTTATACTTTTTTATAACTAAATATTAACATTATGACTTGGAAAATAAGCAAGAAGCAAAATGAACCCTAACCTTTCGAGATCTTCTCCATTATCTGACAAAGCTGCTTACGGAC